>JAEHOC010000096.1:0-225824 GCA_016834605.1 Chlamydomonas incerta
CGTCACGGCGTGGGCAACGTGCTGCCATCGTTGACCACGTGGGGGACGTGCAGATGCAGGAGGCGGCGGGTTGGGTGACGCAGCGGCTGCCGCTGGTGCGCCAGCGGGCCACCCGCCGTGGCCTCGCCCTCGCTGCCCAGCTCGGGTGGCGGGGGGGAAGCACCCGTGCTGCTGCGGCTGCCCTGAGGCTGAGCGGCAGCAGCGGCCCTCTCCTCAGCAGCGGGTGGCAGCGGGAGGGGTTAGCGGGGGGCCGCCGTCGGCAGGCGTGGGGGGCCGCCGGTGGCCAGGCCTCGCACTGCTGATACTGGGCCGGCTGGCGCGCAGCAGCAGCCCAGTGGGCTCCAGCGCCACAGCCGCCCTTTGATCAGCGGGCATCGCTCGGCAGGAGCAGCAGCTGAAAGGTGTGATGCAGCGGTACTTGGCCGATTTGGCGGAACTCAATCTCCAGCAGCAACGGCGGGTACAGCAACACAGCAGCAGGAGCCGCAGCGCCAGTCGCCCGGGCCCGGGACTGGCTCCCGGTTTGGGGTCCTTGCCACGCTGGGGGAGAGACGGGGGGGCGATGGCGCTGCCACGGCGGCGTCAGGGCGTGGGCGACGGGTGCAACGCCGCGCACGCACCGCAGCCACGGCCGCAGCAGCAACAGCCCCGCTCCAACAGGGCGCTGTGGCCCCGCCCAGCTCCCGCAGCAGCAGCAGGGCGCTTGGGCGGCGGGCCGCCACCCAAGCAGACGGTGCTAGCTCGCCGCCGCACGTGCCCAAGGGGCGGCCGGCCGCGGGACAGCAAGCTGGTGGGGGCAGCGGGTTGGGGCGCCAGGTGGAGGAGCGGGGAGGGCCGTGCCCCAGCCGCCGCCCCAGGCGGGCCGCCACCGCAGACGTCACAGCCCGGCGGGTGGTGGTAAGGGCAGGGGCAGGGGCCTGGGCGCGCCGGCTGGGGTTTCGGCCGACACGGCTGGGCGCGCTGGTGGGGGTGCGGGCGCTGAGGCGGAGTACGGGGCCGTCTGCCTGACCCGCGACACGTGTGTTGCCATCGGCTCTGACCTCGTGACGTACCAGAACCGCTGCGCAGATGTGCAGGGGTATGAGTGGGCGCCGCTGGGCCGCGACGCGCTTGGCGGCCGCCTCCTTGCCTACCTCCGCGACCAGGGCGCCGCCGTTCTGGACTGGGCCGTCTGCCGCGTGCCGGCCGGCCGTGCCGCCGTCCTGGCACAGCTGCGCGACGAGTTCACTGGCTGGTGGCGCCTGTACTCTGCCCAGCCTGCAGGCACGCCCCTGCCTTCCGACGTGACAGAGCAGCTGGATGACGCCGCGCAGCAGGTGCAGACGGCCTACATGGACCACGTGCTCCTCCATGGCCGTATTTAGCCTTGACACGCAGCTAGCCGGTGCGCAAGCCAATCTGCCGTCTCTGGCGTGCGTGGTGCTGGTCAGAGTGCGGGTTGGGACGTGGGCAGTGTGCGGAGCCGTTTCCAGACAGCAGGAACATGCATCCCCTGACCCCATTCGGGCGGAGCCACCGCACAGCACTCGGTCCATGGCCGTATTTAGCCTTGACACGCAGCTAGCCGGGTGCGCAAGCCAATCTGCCGTCTCTGGCGTGCGTGGTGCTGGTCAGAGTGCGGGTTGGGACGTGGGCAGTGTGCGGAGCCGTTTCCAGACAGCAGGAACATGCATCCCCTGACCCCATTCGGCGGAGCCACCGCACAGCACTCGGCCCATGGCCGTATTTAGCCTTGACAATCAGCTAGCCGGGTGCGCAAGCCAATGGGGTCAGGGGATGCATGTTCCTGCTGTCTGGAGGCGGTAGTCCCGCAGCCCGCAACCCCACCCCTCCCCACCCCGAAGAAAGTGTCCCCGACACACACACCAGCCGTGCACGACCGCAGCCCACATCTGTACCAGTGTCGGCCCTGTTTATGGGCACTAGGGCAGCCACTTGCATCTACAAAAGGAGCGCGTAGGCGACCAACGCCGCGGCGCCCGTGCGCCGAACCCCGTGCACACCCCGTCAGACCCCGTCGCACCGTGGCCAGGACCGTGGCCACTCCGGTCACCCAGGTAAGCTCCCCACCCCTGATTTCGTCAAATGCAAGGTATGGCCACAGGCCAAGCAGTGGAAATCGCATAGTGAGCCGGGGACATCATTTCATCCTCTCCTGTTCCTCCGCGCGTGTGCCTCCGCAGCCACGAACATTTGCTGCAGAACATCCCACCAGACATGATAGCACCAACAACCCCCAAGCTTGTGATAACACTGCGGATGGAGCGCAATTATTGCGGACAGCTGTCGGTCTGTCGCCTTTGACCAGGGCAGTCTTTGTTATAGTACAACCTATTGGCTACACCTGCAGTCTTTTCGTATGTGCTTGCATTTTTCTGCGTCTACAGCACTCTTCGCTACGTGCAGTTCACCATTTTGACCAGTGAGCGCTCTTCTTCGTGCACATGCACGTTGCATATTCAACCTGTCTTCGACGCTTTCCCTGGAGAGATAACAGGCGTCCAAGGAGGTAATCGTTGACGCTTCCAGGGATGGCGGGTCAACACTCCGGGCGCGCAGCAGCTGCACACTGTCCTGGCGGTTTGCCAGCTGCTGAAAACACAGCTGACGATAAGACATGGCTTTCACGTGCCTGGATTGGCTTGCTTGCATGTTGGACCGGCTGGCAGCCCATTCCCACCATCTGCTCGACAACTTACAACCAGCTGCTCGCCCCCTGCAGACTGCACGGTCAGCATCGATCGCGGGGCGGCTGGGATCCACGGCCAGCCTGACAGTTGCCGCGGCGCAAGGCGGCGCTCCTCGGGCCACTGCACCCAGCCGCGCCGGCTGCGCTGGGCGCAACCTGCCTGGCGCGCACAGTGGCAGGCGTGCAATCAGCATGTGCAGGAGCAGCAGCAGGATGGTGGCGACGCAAGGAGCAGCGCGTGAGGAGGGCGGGGCGGGTGCGGTCTGCGGCCAGCCTGACAGCGGCCGCGGCGCAAGGCGGCGCTCCTCGGGCCCCTGCACCCAACGTCGCCGGCTGCGCTGGGCGCAACCTGCCTGGCGCGCACAGTGGCAGGCGTGCAATCAGCATGTGCAGGAGCAGCAGCAGGATGGTGGCGACGCAAGCAGCAGCGCGTGAGGAGGGCGGGGCGGGTGCGGTCTGCGGCCAGCCTGACAGCGGCCGCGGCGCAAGGCGGCGCTCCTCGGGCCCCTGCACCCAACGTCGCCGGCTGCGCTGGGCGCAACCTGCCTGGCGCGCACAGTGGCAGGCGTGCAATCAGCATGTGCAGGAGCAGCAGCAGGATGGTGGCGACGCAAGCAGCAGCGCGTGAGGAGGGCGGGGCGGGTGCGGTCTGCGGCCAGCCTGACAGCGGCCGCGGCGCAAGGCGGCGCTCCTCGGGCCCCTGCACCCAACGTCGCCGGCTGCGCTGGGCGCAACCTGCCTGGCGCGCACAGTGGCAGGCGTGCAATCAGCATGTGCAGGAGCAGCAGCAGGATGGTGGCGACGCAAGCAGCAGCGCGTGAGGAGGGCGGGGCGGGTGCGGTCTGCGGCCAGCCTGACAGCGGCCGCGGCGCAAGGCGGCGCTCCTCGGGCCCCTGCACCCAACGTCGCCGGCTGCGCTGGGCGCAACCTGCCTGGGCGCGCACAGTGGCAGGCGTGCAATCAGCATGTGCAGGAGCAGCAGCAGGATGGTGGCGACGCAAGCAGCAGCGCGTGAGGAGGGCGGGGCGGGTGCGGTCTGCGGCCAGCCTGACAGCGGCCGCGGCGCAAGGCGGCGCTCCTCGGGCCCCTGCACCCAACGTCGCCGGCTGCGCTGGGCGCAACCTGCCTGGCGCGCACAGTGGCAGGCGTGCAATCAGCATGTGCAGGAGCAGCAGCAGGATGGTGGCGACGCAAGCAGCAGCGCGTGAGGAGGGCGGGGCGGGTGCGGTCTGCGGCCAGCCTGACAGCGGCCGCGGCGCAAGGCGGCGCTCCTCGGGCCCCTGCACCCAACGTCGCCGGCTGCGCTGGGCGCAACCTGCCTGGCGCGCACAGTGGCAGGCGTGCAATCAGCATGTGCAGGAGCAGCAGCAGGATGGTGGCGACGCAAGCAGCAGCGCGTGAGGAGGGCGGGGCGGGGTGCGGTCTGCGGCCAGCCTGACAGCGGCCCGCGGCGCAAGGCGGCGCTCCTCGGGCCCCTGCACCCAACGTCGCCGGCTGCGCTGGGCGCAACCTGCCTGGCGCGCACAGTGGCAGGCGTGCAATCAGCATGTGCAGGAGCAGCAGCAGGATGGTGGCGACGCAAGCAGCAGCGCGTGACGAGGGCGGGGTGAGTGCGGTCTGTCGCCAGCCTGACAGCCGCCGTGGCACACCTTGGGCCGCCGTGCATGTTAGTCGCTTTGGAGCAACAAACGCTTGAGAATACAGAGCATTATGGTTGCAGAACCCGGTGTTTGTTAACACCATCAGCGATCTGGTGATGTTGAATGCCGCACACACTTGCGGGGGAGCTATACTGGATGCAATACTGGGCACACGCGTGTGTTGGTTCGTGGCCGTTCTAGGGGGGCCGGTCCCCTGATCCCGGCGCCTCCGCTTGCATTCCAGACTGGACGGGGCCTTAGACAGACGTATGTTTGGCGCAGCAGGGCCGGTCACCGCATTGGGGCGCATGCGGCGGGATGCAGGGGGGGGGGGGCGCTGGAGGGGTGTGCGGCTATGCAGCGCACCGCACGCGTGTCAGTCCGTGGCTGTCCGTGGCCATACACTGAGGCCATAATTCAACGAGCTATATGATTTAAGCTTCTTTCGTTGTATTGATCCAGGTTTGCGCTGGGATCCAGCCGATGGAAGTCGCTCGGCGACCGATGCTATAGTCGGGCTATAATTGCCCCACAAGCCTGCCAAATGATAATATGTCATTGCCCACAAGCTTTGCTTACACAAATTTGATATCACACTGAATCATCAGGTATTGAAAGCTTCAAGGGGCAAAGAAGGCGATTTTGCAAAGTTTGCAACCACCAGACCAAAACGAGCTGAGAATCTCAACAAGCCAGATGATTTCAACTACCTTGAACTATTAGATTAGACTGGGCCAGGTTGCGCTAGGATCCAACCCATGGAAGCCGCTCGGCGACAGATGCTATACTCGGGCTATAATGGCCCCGCTGCCTGCCATAGGATACTTCTAGTTGCCCTCTAGGCATACGTAGAGGCTGTGCAATATCGCGATACATGCTGGTCCGGGAGAGGAGCCAGCGGCGAGAGTGCCGGTTGTCAGGCGGTCTGAAGGGGCCCCCCTAACCCCATTGCTATCAGTAAGACGCTGCTGTGGCCTTCCCCACATATCTTGGGCTGTGCTGAGATTATCGGCAGGGGAGGGGCGGCAGTGCCAAGCTGCGTTAACGGCGGCGCGTGGGGCATGCTGGGACCGCCTGGGTGGGAGGCGCGGGTGAAGGGGCGGTCAACCAAACGCCAGTAGGCCGTGCTAGTCGGCCCCGATCGCCACGCACTGGCGTTCTCTTGCTGCCTTGCATGCCTGGAAATATATACAGACCTATGGCATGTAACAGCAGGGTCAGGTGCCGTGGTTTAGGGAATACGGCGCACTGCGGTGGAAGAGCACTGGAGGCGGTGTGGGGGCTATACTGGGCACACACGCGTGCCGGTCCGTGGCCATGCTAGGTGGGCGCTGCCGCCATTCCCGCCGGCTGCGCTTGCATCCCAGCATGGCCAGGGCCCATACGGACCTGTGGCATGGTGCAGCAGAGCTCTGTGCGTTGGTTTGGGGGTCTGCGGCGGGCTGCGGTGGCGGGGGGTGCTGGGGGTGTGGGGGGCCTGTACTGGGCATACACGCGTGCCGGTCCGTGGCCATGCTAGGTGGGCGCTGCCGCCATTCCCGCCGGCTGCGCTTGCATCCCAGCATGGCCAGGGCCCATACGGACCTGTGGCATGGTGCAGCAGAGCTCTGTGCGTTGGTTTGGGGGGCTACGGCGGGCTGCGGTGGCGGGGGGTGCTGGGGGTGTGGGGGGGGCTGTACTGGGCACACACGCGTGCCGGTCCGTGGCCATGCTAGGTGGGCGCTGCCGCCATTCCCGCCGGCTGCGCTTGCATCCCAGCATGGCCAGGGCCCATACGGACCTGTGGCATGGTGCAGCAGAGCTCTGTGCGATGGTTTGGGGGGCTACGGCGGGCTGCGGTGGCGGGGGGTGCTGGGGTATGGGGGGGCTATACTGGGCACACACGCGTGCCGGTCCGTGGCCATGCTAGGTGGGCGCTGCCGCCATTCCCGCCGGCTGCGCTTGCATCCCAGCATGGCCAGGGCCCATACGGACCTGTGGCATTGCGCGCCAGGGTCCTGCGCTGCTGATTGGGGGTCTGCGGCGGGCTGCGGTGGCGGGGGGTGCTGGGGGTGTGGGGGGGCTATACTGGGCACACACGCGTGCCGGTCCGTGGCCATGCTAGGTGGGCGCTGCCGCCATTCCCGCCGGCTGCGCTTGCATCCCAGCATGGCCAGGGCCCATACGGACCTGTGGCATGGTGCAGCAGAGCTCTGTGCGTTGGTTTGGGGGTCTGCGGCGGGCTGCGGTGGCGGGGGGTGCTGGGGGTGTGGGGGGGCCATACTGGGCACACACGCGTGCCGGTCCGTGGCCATGCTAGGTGGGCGCTGCTGCCATTCCCGCCGGCTGCGCTTGCATCCCAGCATGGCCAGGGCCCATACGGACCTGTGGCATTGCGCGCCAGGGTCCTGCGCTGCTGATTGGGGGTCTGCGGCGGGCTGCGGTGGCGGGGGGTGCTGGGGGTGTGGGGGGCCTGTACTGGGCACACACGCGTGCCGGTCCGTGGCCATGCTAGGTGGGCGCTGCTGCCATTCCCGCCGGCTGCGCTTGCATCCCAGCATGGCCAGGGCCCATACGGACCTGTGGCATGGTGCAGCAGAGCTCTGTGCGATGGTTTGGGGGGCTACGGCGGGCTGCGGTGGCGGGGGGTGCTGGGGTATGGGGGGGCTATACTGGGCACACACGCGTGCCGGTCCGTGGCCATGCTAGGTGGGCGCTGCCGCCATTCCCGCCGGCTGCGCTTGCATCCCAGCATGGCCAGGGCCCATACGGACCTGTGGCATTGCGCGCCAGGGTCCTGCGCTGCTGATTGGGGGTCTGCGGCGGGCTGCGGTGGCGGGGGGTGCTGGGGGTGTGTGGGGGGGGCTATACTGGGCACACACGCGTGCCGGTCCGTGGCCATGCTAGGTGGGCGCTGCCGCCATTCCCGCCGGCTGCGCTTGCATCCCAGCATGGCCAGGGCCCATACGGACCTGTGGCATGGTGCAGCAGAGCCTGGCGCGTTGGTTTGGGGGGCTACGGCGGGCTGCGGTGGCGGGGGGTGCTGGGGGTGTGGGGGGGGCCATACTGGGCACACACGCGTGCCGGTCCGTGGCCATGCTAGGTGGGCGCTGCTGCCATTCCCGCCGGCTGCGCTTGCATCCCAGCATGGCCAGGGCCCATACGGACCTTTGGCATGGTGCAGCAGAGCTCTGTGCGTTGGTTTGGGGGTCTGCGGCGGGCTGCGGTGGCGGGGGGTGCTGGGGGTGTGGGGGGGCCATACTGGGCACACACGCGTGCCGGTCCGTGGCCATGCTAGGTGGGCGCTGCTGCCATTCCCGCCGGCTGCGCTTGCATCCCAGCATGGCCAGGGCCCATACGGACCTGTGGCATTGCGCGCCAGGGTCCTGCGCTGCTGATTGGGGGTCTGCGGCGGGCTGCGGTGGCGGGGGGTGCTGGGGGGTGTGGGGGGCCTGTACTGGGCACACACGCGTGCCGGTCCGTGGCCATGCTAGGTGGGCGCTGCTGCCATTCCCGCCGGCTGCGCTTGCATCCCAGCATGGCCAGGGCCCATACGGACCTGTGGCATGGTGCAGCAGAGCTCTGTGCGATGGTTTGGGGGGCTACGGCGGGCTGCGGTGGCGGGGGGTGCTGGGGTATGGGGGGGCTATACTGGGCACACACGCGTGCCGGTCCGTGGCCATGCTAGGTGGGCGCTGCCGCCATTCCCGCCGGCTGCGCTTGCATCCCAGCATGGCCAGGGCCCATACGGACCTGTGGCATTGCGCGCCAGGGTCCTGCGCTGCTGATTGGGGGTCTGCGGCGGGCTGCGGTGGCGGGGGGTGCTGGGGGTGTGTGGGGGGGCTATACTGGGCACACACGCGTGCCGGTCCGTGGCCATGCTAGGTGGGCGCTGCCGCCATTCCCGCCGGCTGCGCTTGCATCCCAGCATGGCCAGGGCCCATACGGACCTGTGGCATGGTGCAGCAGAGCCTGGCGCGTTGGTTTGGGGGGCTACGGCGGGCTGCGGTGGCGGGGGGTGCTGGGGGTGTGGGGGGGCCATACTGGGCACACACGCGTGCCGGTCCGTGGCCATGCTAGGTGGGCGCTGCTGCCATTCCCGCCGGCTGCGCTTGCATCCCAGCATGGCCAGGGCCCATACGGACCTTTGGCATGGTGCAGCAGAGCTCTGTGCGTTGGTTTGGGGGTCTGCGGCGGGCTGCGGTGGCGGGGGGTGCTGGTGGTGTGTGGGGGCTGTACTGGGCACACACGCGTGCCGGTCCGTGGCCATGCTAGGTGGGCGCTGCCGCCATTCCCGCCGGCTGCGCTTGCATCCCAGCATGGCCAGGGCCCATACGGACCTGTGGCATGGTGCAGCAGAGCTCTGTGCGATGGTTTGGGGGGCTACGGCGGGCTGCGGTGGCGGGGGGTGCTGGGGTATGGGGGGGCTATACTGGGCACACACGCGTGCCGGTCCGTGGCCATGCTAGGTGGGCGCTGCCGCCATTCCCGCCGGCTGCGCTTGCATCCCAGCATGGCCAGGGCCCATACGGACCTGTGGCATGGTGCAGCAGAGCTCTGTGCGTTGGTTTGGGGGTCTGCGGCGGGCTGCGGTGGCGGGGGGTGCTGGGGGTGTGGGGGGGCCATACTGGGCACACACGCGTGCCGGTCCGTGGCCATGCTAGGTGGGCGCTGCCGCCATTCCCGCCGGCTGCGCTTGCATCCCAGCATGGCCAGGGCCCATACGGACCTGTGGCATGGTGCAGCAGAGCTCTGTGCGTTGGTTTGGGGGTCTGCGGCGGGCTGCGGTGGCGGGGGGTGCTGGGGGTGTGGGGGGGCCATACTGGGCACACACGCGTGCCGGTCCGTGGCCATGCTAGGTGGGCGCTGCCGCCATTCCCGCCGGCTGCGCTTGCATCCCAGCATGGCCAGGGCCCATACGGACCTGTGGCATGGTGCAGCAGAGCCTGGCGCGTTGGTTTGGGGGGCTACGGCGGGCTGCGGTGGCGGGGGGTGCTGGTGGTGTGTGGGGGCTGTACTGGGCACACACGCGTGCCGGTCCGTGGCCATGCTAGGTGGGCGCTGCCGCCATTCCCGCCGGCTGCGCTTGCATCCCAGCATGGCCAGGGCCCATACGGACCTGTGGCATGGTGCAGCAGAGCTCTGTGCGATGGTTTGGGGGGCTACGGCGGGCTGCGGTGGCGGGGGGTGCTGGGGTATGGGGGGGGCTATACTGGGCACACACGCGTGCCGGTCCGTGGCCATGCTAGGTGGGCGCTGCCGCCATTCCCGCCGGCTGCGCTTGCATCCCAGCATGGCCAGGGCCCATACGGACCTGTGGCATGGTGCAGCAGAGCTCTGTGCGTTGGTTTGGGGGTCTGCGGCGGGCTGCGGTGGCGGGGGGTGCTGGGGGTGTGGGGGGGCTATACTGGGCACACACGCGTGCCGGTCCGTGGCCATGCTAGGTGGGCGCTGCCGCCATTCCCGCCGGCTGCGCTTGCATCCCAGCATGGCAAGGGCCCATACGGACCTGTGGCATGGTGCAGCAGAGCTCTGTGCGTTGGTTTGGGGGTCTGCGGCGGGCTGCGGTGGCGGGGGTGCTGGGGTATGGGGGGGCTATACTGGGCACACACGCGTGCCGGTCCGTGGCCATGCTAGGTGGGCGCTGCCGCCATTCCCGCCGGCTGCGCTTGCATCCCAGCATGGCCAGGGCCCATACGGACCTGTGGCATGGTGCAGCAGAGCTCTGTGCGATGGTTTGGGGGTCTGCGGCGGGCTGCGGTGGCGGGGGGTGCTGGTGGTGTGTGGGGGCTGTACTGGGCACACACGCGTGCCGGTCCGTGGCCATGCTAGGTGGGCGCTGCCGCCGTTCCCGCCGGCTGCGCTTGCATCCCAGCATGGCCAGGGCCCATACGGACCTGTGGCATTGCGCGCCAGGGTCCTGCGCTGCTGATTGGGGGTCTGCGGCGGGCTGCGGTGGCGGGGGGTGCTGGGGGTGTGGGGGGGGCTATACTGGGTACACACGGGTGCCGGTCCGTGGCCATGCTAGGTGGGCGCTGCCGCCATTCCCGCCGGCTGCGCTTGCATCCCAGCATGGCCAGGGCCCATACGGACCTGTGGCATGGTGCAGCAGAGCTCTGTGCGATGGTTTGGGGGGCTACGGCGGGCTGCGGTGGCGGGGGGTGCTGGGGTATGGGGGGGCTATACTGGGCACACACGCGTGCCGGTCCGTGGCCATGCTAGGTGGGCGCTGCCGCCATTCCCGCCGGCTGCGCTTGCATCCCAGCATGGCCAGGGCCCATACGGACCTGTGGCATGGTGCAGCAGAGCTCTGTGCGTTGGTTTGGGGGTCTGCGGCGGGCTGCGGTGGCGGGGGGTGCTGGGGGTGTGGGGGGGCTATACTGGGCACACACGCGTGCCGGTCCGTGGCCATGCTAGGTGGGCGCTGCCGCCATTCCCGCCGGCTGCGCTTGCATCCCAGCATGGCAAGGGCCCATACGGACCTGTGGCATGGTGCAGCAGAGCTCTGTGCGTTGGTTTGGGGGTCTGCGGCGGGCTGCGGTGGCGGGGGTGCTGGGGTATGGGGGGGGCTATACTGGGCACACACGCGTGCCGGTCCGTGGCCATGCTAGGTGGGCGCTGCCGCCATTCCCGCCGGCTGCGCTTGCATCCCAGCATGGCCAGGGCCCATACGGACCTGTGGCATGGTGCAGCAGAGCTCTGTGCGTTGGTTTGGGGGTCTGCGGCGGGCTGCGGTGGCGGGGGGTGCTGGTGGTGTGTGGGGGCTGTACTGGGCACACACGCGTGCCGGTCCGTGGCCATGCTAGGTGGGCGCTGCCGCCGTTCCCGCCGGCTGCGCTTGCATCCCAGCATGGCCAGGGCCCATACGGACCTGTGGCATTGCGCGCCAGGGTCCTGCGCTGCTGATTGGGGGTCTGCGGCGGGCTGCGGTGGCGGGGGGTGCTGGGGGTGTGGGGGGGGCTATACTGGGTACACACGGGTGCCGGTCCGTGGCCATGCTAGGTGGGCGCTGCCGGCATTCCCGCCGGCTGCGCTTGCATCCCAGCATGGCCAGGGCCCATACGGACCTGTGGCATGGTGCAGCAGCAGAGCTCTGTGCGTTGGTTTGGGGGTCTGCGGCGGGCTGCGGTGGCGGGGGGTGCTGGGTGTGTGGGGGGGCCATAATGGGCACACACGCGCGCCGGTCCGTGGCCATATGCTAGGTGGGCGCTGCCGGCATTCCCGCCGGCTGCGCTTGCATCCCAGCATGGCCAGGGCCCATACGGACCTGTGGCATGGTGCAGCAGAGCTCTGTGCGTTGGTTTGGGGGTCTGCGGCGGGCTGCGGTGGCGGGGGGTGCTGGGGGTGTGGGGGGGCCATACTGGGCACACACGCGTGCCGGTCCGTGGCCATGCTAGGTGGGCGCTGCCGCCATTCCCGCCGGCTGCGCTTGCATCCCAGCATGGCCAGGGCCCATACGGACCTGTGGCATGGTGCAGCAGAGCCTGGCGCGTTGGTTTGGGGGGGCTACGGCGGGCTGCGGTGGCGGGGGGTGCTGGTGGTGTGTGGGGGCTGTACTGGGCACACACGCGTGCCGGTCCGTGGCCATGCTAGGTGGGCGCTGCCGCCATTCCCGCCGGCTGCGCTTGCATCCCAGCATGGCCAGGGCCCATACGGACCTGTGGCATGGTGCAGCAGAGCTCTGTGCGATGGTTTGGGGGGCTACGGCGGGCTGCGGTGGCGGGGGGTGCTGGGGTATGGGGGGGCTATACTGGGCACACACGCGTGCCGGTCCGTGGCCATGCTAGGTGGGCGCTGCCGCCATTCCCGCCGGCTGCGCTTGCATCCCAGCATGGCCAGGGCCCATACGGACCTGTGGCATGGTGCAGCAGAGCTCTGTGCGTTGGTTTGGGGGTCTGCGGCGGGCTGCGGTGGCGGGGGGTGCTGGGGGTGTGGGGGGGCTATACTGGGCACACACGCGTGCCGGTCCGTGGCCATGCTAGGTGGGCGCTGCCGCCATTCCCGCCGGCTGCGCTTGCATCCCAGCATGGCAAGGGCCCATACGGACCTGTGGCATGGTGCAGCAGAGCTCTGTGCGTTGGTTTGGGGGTCTGCGGCGGGCTGCGGTGGCGGGGGGTGCTGGGGGTGTGGGGGGGCTATACTGGGCACACACGCGTGCCGGTCCGTGGCCATGCTAGGTGGGCGCTGCCGCCATTCCCGCCGGCTGCGCTTGCATCCCAGCATGGCCAGGGCCCATACGGACCTGTGGCATGGTGCAGCAGAGCTCTGTGCGTTGGTTTGGGGGTCTGCGGCGGGCTGCGGTGGCGGGGGGTGCTGGTGGTGTGTGGGGGCTGTACTGGGCACACACGCGTGCCGGTCCGTGGCCATGCTAGGTGGGCGCTGCCGCCGTTCCCGCCGGCTGCGCTTGCATCCCAGCATGGCCAGGGCCCATACGGACCTGTGGCATTGCGCGCCAGGGTCCTGCGCTGCTGATTGGGGGTCTGCGGCGGGCTGCGGTGGCGGGGGGTGCTGGGGGTGTGGGGGGGCTATACTGGGCACACACGCGTGCCGGTCCGTGGCCATGCTAGGTGGGCGCTGCCGCCATTCCCGCCGGCTGCGCTTGCATCCCAGCATGGCCAGGGCCCATACGGACCTGTGGCATGGTGCAGCAGAGCTCTGTGCGTTGGTTTGGGGGTCTGCGGCGGGCTGCGGTGGCGGGGGGTGCTGGGGGTGTGGGGGGGCTATACTGGGCACACACGCGTGCCGGTCCGTGGCCATGCTAGGTGGGCGCTGCCGGCATTCCCGCCGGCTGCGCTTGCATCCCAGCATGGCCAGGGCCCATACGGACCTGTGGCATGGTGCAGCAGAGCTCTGTGCGTTGGTTTGGGGGTCTGCGGCGGGCTGCGGTGGCGGGGGGTGCTGGTGGTGTGTGGGGGCTGTACTGGGCACACACGCGTGCCGGTCCGTGGCCATGCTAGGTGGGCGCTGCCGCCGTTCCCGCCGGCTGCGCTTGCATCCCAGCATGGCCAGGGCCCATACGGACCTGTGGCATGGTGCAGCAGAGCTCTGTGCGATGGTTTGGGGGGCTACGGCGGGCTGCGGTGGCGGGGGTGCTGGGGTATGGGGGGGCTATACTGGGCACACACGCGTGCCGGTCCGTGGCCATGCTAGGTGGGCGCTGCCGCCATTCCCGCCGGCTGCGCTTGCATCCCAGCATGGCCAGGGCCCATACGGACCTGTGGCATGGTGCAGCAGAGCTCTGTGCGTTGGTTTGGGGGTCTGCGGCGGGCTGCGGTGGCGGGGGGTGCTGGTGGTGTGTGGGGGCTGTACTGGGCACACACGCGTGCCGGTCCGTGGCCATGCTAGGTGGGCGCTGCCGCCATTCCCGCCGGCTGCGCTTGCATCCCAGCATGGCCAGGGCCCATACGGACCTGTGGCATGGTGCAGCAGAGCTCTGTGCGATGGTTTGGGGGGCTACGGCGGGCTGCGGTGGCGGGGGGTGCTGGGGTATGGGGGGGCTATACTGGGCACACACGCGTGCCGGTCCGTGGCCATGCTAGGTGGGCGCTGCCGCCATTCCCGCCGGCTGCGCTTGCATCCTAGCATGGCCAGGGCCCATACGGACCTTTGGCATGGTGCAGCAGAGCTCTGTGCGATGGTTTGGGGGTCTGCGGCGGGCTGCGGTGGCGGGGGGTGCTGGTGGTGTGTGGGGGCTGTACTGGGCACACACGCGTGCCGGTCCGTGGCCATGCTAGGTGGGCGCTGCCGCCATTCCCGCCGGCTGCGCTTGCATCCCAGCATGGCCAGGGCCCATACGGACCTGTGGCATGGTGCAGCAGAGCTCTGTGCGATGGTTTGGGGGGATACGGCGGGCTGCGGTGGCGGGGGGTGCTGGGGTATGGGGGGGCTATACTGGGCACACACGCGTGCCGGTCCGTGGCCATGCTAGGTGGGCGCTGCCGCCATTCCCGCCGGCTGCGCTTGCATCCCAGCATGGCCAGGGCCCATACGGACCTGTGGCATTGCGCGCCAGGGTCCTGCGCTGCTGATTGGGGGTCTGCGGCGGGCTGCGGTGGCGGGGGGTGCTGGGGGTGTGGGGGGGCTATACTGGGTACACACGGGTGCCGGTCCGTGGCCATGCTAGGTGGGCGCTGCCGCCATTCCCGCCGGCTGCGCTTGCATCCCAGCATGGCCAGGGCCCATACGGACCTGTGGCATGGTGCAGCAGAGCTCTGTGCGATGGTTTGGGGGGCTACGGCGGGCTGCGGTGGCGGGGGGTGCTGGGGTATGGGGGGGCTATACTGGGCACACACGCGTGCCGGTCCGTGGCCATGCTAGGTGGGCGCTGCCGCCATTCCCGCCGGCTGCGCTTGCATCCCAGCATGGCCAGGGCCCATACGGACCTGTGGCATTGCGCGCCAGGGTCCTGCGCTGCTGATTGGGGGTCTGCGGCGGGCTGCGGTGGCGGGGGGTGCTGGGGGTGTGGGGGGGCTATACTGGGTACACACGGGTGCCGGTCCGTGGCCATGCTAGGTGGGCGCTGCCGGCATTCCCGCCGGCTGCGCTTGCATCCCAGCATGGCCAGGGCCCATACGGACCTGTGGCATGGTGCAGCAGCAGAGCTCTGTGCGTTGGTTTGGGGGTCTGCGGCGGGCTGCGGTGGCGGGGGGTGCTGGGTGTGTGGGGGGGCCATAATGGGCACACACGCGCGCCGGTCCGTGGCCATATGCTAGGTGGGCGCTGCCGGCATTCCCGCCGGCTGCGCTTGCATCCCAGCATGGCCAGGGCCCATACGGACCTGTGGCATGGTGCAGCAGCAGAGCTGTGTGCGTTGGTTTGGGGGTCTGCGGTGGGCGGCCGGCATGGGGTATGGGTGCGCCAGCGTGCTAGGCGGTGCTTGGTCGTGCTAGGTCACCAGATGCGTGCTATGGTCATACCTTTGATGTTACGCCGCGTCCCCCAGCGTCAGCACACTATATGTAGTGCATATGACATGGCTGAGCCTAATTTTGGC
Source organism: Chlamydomonas incerta (assembly GCA_016834605.1). Lineage (NCBI taxonomy): Eukaryota > Viridiplantae > Chlorophyta > Chlorophyceae > Chlamydomonadales > Chlamydomonadaceae > Chlamydomonas > Chlamydomonas incerta. Next base: position 15,302 of record JAEHOC010000096.1, read on the forward strand.
CCCATTTGCGTGTTTGGGTCGATGTTTAAGCATGGGCAGTTTGTATGGGGAAAGTCCTGTTTTGGCGATTTCACCATGGTGGGCGTGCCGGTTGGCCGCCCAACGATGGTAATATATGTTATTATACCTGTTTAATAATATTACGTCGATAGAGAATGAATACGTGGCTGTTTACGACCTAGCACCGATTCAGCCACACAGACGTCCATACCACCTAGCATGCTACCGGACGTCTAGCCGGTTGATATCTAACTCAAAAAAATACGCTACCGCATGTATGGGCACTGTACGGCGTGTTGATTAAGTGAACCCGGGTTGCTAATAGATGCTTTACTTCTAGTTGCACTTGCTAGTGTTGCTAGCTTGCGGTATAAAACACATAGTGCACTTGGATGTCAGGAAAACGCTTGCAGGCAGAGCATTACGCTGTCAAGAAGCGGCGTCAGAGCGATGGGGCTATCGATCGACGACTCAACCTTATCTGCTGCCAGCAGGTTTAACCAGTCCTCCATGGCCCTGATCCAAAGAGGCAGGTTTGGGTCCCGAAGATCGTTGAGTGACAATCTGAGAGCTTATCAAGCAGGTCACCGTTGACAGAAGATGTATCCTTCTAATCACGCACTAGTAAACTATGTTGTGGAAGCTTTCTGCGACAAGTTATGAATGCGACATTACAAAGAAGGGACGGTCTGACCAAGCACCCGGTGCCCCGCACCCAGGTCGGGAGGGACCATCTCCGGCCCGAAGGGAAACCACCCTCCCCCCAGCTGTCTGCCGACCTTCCACCAACACGTGCATTAGGTCCATGTCTCAGCTGCTAACCTCGCAAGTCGAAGCCAAGCGTAAGCCCGCCAAAGCCCCGCAAAGTATAGCAAACCGTGTCAGCGCACAAAGCGCGGGCTACAGCACCAGACGCAAAACCAGGCACGCCAGGCATACAGTCCGGCGACGCCCAATCAAACACCAGCACCGCAGAAGAAAAGGCACCGGAAACCCAACGCACAAGCGCCCGCCGCCCACACCCCAGACGCGGGGTCAAGGGGAGGGGGGTGGGGAGTCCACATCATCAGGCAAGACCAGGACCAGGCAGTCCCCAGCACCCCGGGCAAGGAACGGATGCACAGACGGCACCGTATCCCAGTCTTTTAGGCGAATTCCCAGGCTAACAAAGGACTGCAGCCGACCCCAGAAATCAGAAACAACCGACACACTAATGCCCATGACATGGGCCGAAGACAAAGCCCGACCCGCACGCAGCCCGGCCATGACCACCAGCTGCCGGCCCAGATCCAGGGCGGACAGCGCAGCAAGGCAGACCACATCCCACACCGGCGGCGCCAGCCCAGCAGGCGGCTGCACCAACCACAGGTCAACACGCGTAAAACACTCCTCACCAGACCCGGGCACGGCACCCATAGCCAAAGCCATGTTCTCCCGCAGTGCCCGCGCCACCACGCAATCCCAGAAACGGTGTCGACGGTCCCCGTCACACATATCCATCTCACAGGCACGACACAGGGGCATCCGGATGCCGGACGCACGACGATCGGCATTTTTCGGGAAGGCCCAACACGCATTGGCAGCCACCCGCCACAAAGCCTCCTTCTGGCGATTCTCCCATTTCAGCGCCCACAACCGGGCCAAAGCGCAGCCGAACGCCCCAACCGCGAACGGCGCACCCTCCGCCGGCACACCGGCATCCCGCACAAACAACAAATGCTTAGCCCACAGCGCAGCCAGGTGCGGAGCCATTTGCATCTCCGTCCCCGCGCGCACGGAATACAAGTTATGCTGCCAAGTCCGCCCCATGCCCCCGGCTCCCCCCTCCCCTGCCCCCCTCCCCCCCCCCCCCGCCTCCGCCATATCCCGTTTCCCATACACAACGTATTTTTATGATTGAGGACGTATTTCTGGCTGCAGGCAACGTATTAATACGTAGTACGGTACGTAGTACCGTGTAACCCTGCAACCCTTACAACACCCAAACCGCAAGGCCCAGGCCAAAGACACCACCACCCACAGGACGCCCCAAGCCACTAGCTCAAGTCCAAGGTCCACGAAGCCCCCTCGCTTGCCGCGTCTTGTTGTTGCCCCTGCTTGTCACTCCGGTCACTCTGCGCCGGGCCATTGCTTTTTTGCACACTGTTTGCATTACGACCGGTCTCTGTCTACAGCGTTCATCCATGGACGCTGGTCGCCTGCTCGCAGGTGGGAAGCATCACGCGTTTTCTGGCGTCGCGCTGTGTCTGTGTGGTGCTATCCGTGGTGCTATCGCCTGGCCGGGCGCCCGGAGCGTGAGGACTGCGCATCAGCAAACTGAGACAGCCTTCCAGCGAGCTTCACTCGGTACAGTAAACGCATCGCACAGCGACTCCTGTCTTTGCTGCCGCGCCAGGGCTCGCCGGGTCAGGGAATTCATCTACCACCACTGGGGCATGCCACTTTCATCCCATGCCCAGGTCCTACCACCACCCACCACAGCGCAAAACCCGCACCCGCAACCAAGCAGGGAAACGTAGGCTGAGCCACCGCCACGTCTCCTGTCTGAGGCCGAATGTTGCGAAACTACCTCATCTCCCGGACATAGGCAGCGTCAGTCTGTACAGGCACTGCCAGCCATGTGTCCAGCTGCGTCCAACCATCAGCACCAGCACAGCCAAACAGCAGCAAGACATCCCGTAGCCATACCACTTGCTCCCGCTGGCTGCTGCGGCCTACTGCCACTGCGGCCTACTGCCACTGCGGCCTACTGCCACTGCGGCCTACTGCCACTGCGGCCTACTGCCACTGCGACCTAATACCACTGCGGCCTAGCACAGACGGCTAACCAGACAACGGCCAGTCTCCACCTGCGCGCCTGAGGCCAGGATTATGCCCGAATGACGATAGGAACGGCAATTAGTGCCGTGCAGGCTCAAGCAAAACCCCTATTTTTATTCAGACGCCCTGCACAATATATGGAATCGACGCGGGAGCTCATCCTGCAGGCCGGCAGCCGGGCCTTGCACGTCGCGGCGCGGGCTGCGGTGGTCCGGTGCCTCGCCGGTGGTATGGACGGCAGTGCCCTTGAGGAGGCCTGCTCCACCGGCCTCTCCCTGGCAGCAGGGTTGACACGTTCTAATCTCCCGGCGCCTCACTCTACTCGTCATCGTCAAATGTGACCTTGGTGGCCTTTGCGTGCACGTCTACGTCACGGAAGTGCGCGCCGTACATCTTGGACTCCTTCTTCTTCACAGCCGTGCCAAACTTGAGCAGGTCTGCCGGCACCTCCTGGCCCGCCTCGCGCAGCACGTTAATCAGCTCGCCAGCTCGCGGCTTGTCGGGGCCGGCGGAGAAAAACGTGTGGGCAATGCCTGCGGACGAGGGGTTGCAAGGATACGGTAAGAACGTAATGATTGTGGAACCGACGAACAGTGTGCGTACCGATGGTGACCGGAGGGCAAGTGGTGGATGCAATGTGGTTTTGGGTGTACCAAGTGCATGCGAAGCTGCCAGCACACGCAAGGGGTGAAGGCGAGCTCTAACCGCGTCGCCTGCACCCAGTCGACCTCGTCCCATAACACACCGGCACAAAGAGCTCCACTCCCGGCCCTGGCTGATCTTCAAGTCATCCTGCTTACCAGTCTTGCCCGCTCGCCCTGTGCGCCCGATGCGGTGCACGTAGTCCTCCGTGGTCAGAGGGAACGAGTAGTTGATGACCACCTGCGTCAGGCGCAGGCATTATAACTTTCACTTGAGATTCGGCGCAACCTTGATAAACACCGGTGTAACCTCGCAGTCCAGTAGGCGCCACGGTCGCACGCAGAGTCACACCACGGCTGCTCTCCCCGCCTCCCCCAAAGGCTGCACAATGTGCACATGCTGCTACGACGAGCTCCCGTGCCAACCTGCCACCGCTGCACCCAGTAAGGATTGCCACCACCCAGCACACTTGCCTAGCACCAGGGCTTGTCAGCACTAGTCACCAGTAGCTTTACCACTATGACGTCCGACGATGAAATGAACACCACCACCACCACCACAACCACAATCAGGTGGCTTACCTCGACGTCAGGGATGTCCAGGCCGCGCGCCGCCACGTCCGTGGCTATGAGTAGCGGCACGCTCCCCGACTTGAACTTATCAACCGCGTCCGTGCGTTGTTGTTGGCTAATGTCGCCGTGGATGGCAACCGCCTGCAGCGGTAACACACCGCACATCATACCCGAAGTCAGCCTGAACTGTACAAGGCATTCCAGCATGTCCAGCTAACCCTGGACCGGCCGCGGTATATAGGCCCCCGCCCCCGCCCCCGCACCCCGCACCCGGCACCCCGCACCCCGCGCCCGGCACCCCCGCGCCCGGCACCCCGCGCCCGGCACCCCGCGCCCGGCACCCCGCGCCCGGCACCCCGCGCCCGGCACCCCGCGCCCCGCGCCCCGCGCCCCGCGCCCCGCGCCCCGCGCCCCGCGCCCCGCGCCCCGCGCCGCGCGCCCCGCGCCCCGCGCCCCGCGCCCCGCGCCCCGCGCCCCGCACCCGCACCCGCACCCCACCTTCCAGCCTTTCCGCGTGAGCAGCTGCTCCACCCGCGGCGCCTCTTTCTTGTACAGCACGAAGATGATCACGCGGTTCTTTCGCCCCTTGGCGCCATGGTACTGCTGTAGCAGGTCCAGCAGCCGCGCGTCGCGCATGTGCGGCTCAATCACCTCCACGTGCTGCGTAATGGAGTGGCTGGCAGCCAGGTCCTGGCTGCCGATGGTCACCTGCGTGCGCGTGTGTGGGGGGGGGGGATAGTTCATTCCAGAACCCAAAGCAACCGACCGAGTGAACCCAAACCAACCAGTCCCGCCCAGAGCACGGGGGATGTCAGCAACCATGTCCACCCCTTCATGACTTGATCAAGAGCTTCACCCGCAACAGCCAGCCCCAACAAGACCTGTTCGCAGACCCTCATCCGCTCCCCCCGCCCCTCAACCCAGACGATGATATCATCCCCCCCTTTCTCCCCGACCGCCACACCAAACCAAAAGACACCGTCCCACAAACACCACCCCCCGCCGCACCTTGACTGGGTGTGACAGGAACGCCACCGCCAGCTTCTGCACCGCGGTGGGCCACGTGGCGCTGAACATGAGCGTCTGGCGGTCGGCGCGGGTGAGGTTCATGATGGTGCGGATGTGCGGCTCGAAGCCCAGGTCCAGCATGCGGTCCGCCTCGTCCAGCACCGCGTAGGTGATCTGCGGATAGGGCGCCCGGGTGGAGGAAAGCCGCAGGACACGTGGCCCGGCCAGGATGGTGAGTTGAAACGTCATGCTTTGTCAAGATTTGTCAGGGAAGGGAAGGCGCCGCCGGCCGAGCGGCTCCACGAGCAGTGCTGCACTTCACGGAGCCCCTCGTTTCCACGTCATCTTGAGACCGCAGCAACATCTTCCCAAGTCCTCCCTGGTCATAGTTCCACGAGCGCGCTGACCCACCTGGGTGAGCTTGAGCGCTCCGTCGTTGAGCAGGTCCTCCATGCGGCCCGGCGTGCCCACCACCACCTCCACACCCGACCTCAGCGCCTGGATCTGGGGATGCTTGGGCACGCCGCCATAAACGCACACCGTGCGCACACCGCATTTGCTGCCCGCCTCCTGCAAAAGCCAGAGTTCAAGGGGTGCATCCGCTCAACGTTGGATGGCGAGAGCGAGCCTTGCAGCGTGAGTGCAGCACCAGTGTCTGGCCAAGCGGCACAGCTCGCCCCGTTACTCAACCAACCGCCTTCTGCATCTCCTGAAGTCCCGCCTCAGCTGCCATTCAGTTTATCGCTTGACACTGCCATGCACACCTACACCTAGCTTTCATAAGCACGGATGCCATTCGTCTGCTGCCCGGCCGTGTTCCGGATTTCACTCGTTACCCCCTCCCCGCGCCCGCCAAAACGCTGGCGCCTCCATTCCTGGCTCCATTCGGTCTGCAGGCCCCAAAGGAGCTCCACCACCCCCACAGTTCCACTGATAAGCCACCTTGACCTGATCCCGCTTCGCTCACCTCGAGCACCTCGTTGATCTGCAGCGCCAGCTCGCGGGTGGGCGCCATCACCACCGCAAACGGCCCCTTGCCGCTCACCACGCCCGCCTCCCGCTGCGCCACGATGTGGCGAAGCATGGGCAGCCCGAAGCCCAGGGTCTTGCCGCTACCTTTGGTGAGAACAGGGGCGGTGGAGTGGCGGTGGGGGCGTGCCAGCATTACAGACTGTAGCTTAGCCGTCCGAGTCCGGCAGTCAGCTTCCGGAGTACCCACCTAACCCATAGACTGACCGCCTCCACCAAGGCGGCCCGTGCCTCTAGGCCCAGCAGTGTACCGCTTTTCCAACCAGCCTTGCCACCTCCCACCGCCACCCCCCCACACACACACACCCACGCACCCCTGGACACAACTCACCGGTGGCGGCAATGCCGATGAGGTCACGGCCCGCCAGGATGATGGGCCAGCACTGCGCCTGGATGGGGCTGGGCGCCACGAAGTTCCGGGTGGCGTGCAGCATGTTGGCGGGCAGGCCGGTGTGCTCAAACTTGAACACCGGCTTGATGTCGGTGGGGCCGCCTGTGCAGGTGCACGCAGGTTGGGTTCAGCGCGGAAAGGACGACTGGACTGAATAGTCTTGCCCAGCCCCACGCGAATGACACTGCTGTGCGCGCTCAGCACCCAGGGCACCTTCCACTCCACCCGCCAACCCCCCCACCCACCCACGCAGCCATCCCGCACGCACCAGCAATAAAGTCGTCGTCGGGACCGAAGCCCTCCACCACAGTCTCTCGCTCCGCGCGCAGCTGCGACACCTTGTCCGCCGTGAGGGCGGTCACCTCGGCGTGCTCGTCGTACAGCGACTTGATGATGGGCTTGCCCTTGTTGGCCAGATCCGCACAGCCCACCTCGGCGTGCTTGCGGTGATGCTTGCTGTGGTGATGATGGTGATGGTGGCGATGGTGGTGGTGGTGATGGTGGTGGTGGCCGTTGGCGGCGTCGCCGTTGGCCTCCGCCTCATCCGCGTTCTTCTGCTTTTTGGCGGGTTTGGCGGCGTCCACCACAGGCTCCTCCTCGCCGGCGCGCTTCTTGTCCTTCTTGCCCTTCTTCTTCTCCTTCGGCTCCTCAAGCGCCTCCGGTGCCTCAGCGGCAGCCTCAGCGGCAGCCTCAGCGGCAACCAGCGCCTCGAACTTCTTCAGCTTCTTGGAGAGGCGCGCCTCCTCATCACGCGCCTCGTCCGCTGCCAGCTCCCCAGCCTTAGCCTGCTTCTGCACCTTGGCCAGCTTCTTCTGGAACTTCGCCAACTTGGCGGCGGCGGGAGAGTCGGCCGACATGGTTGGTGCCGTCGGCTGCGCGTGGCCCAGCTCAGGTCAGGAACCTGCGCGCAAGGAATGCAGAAGGTCATGCAGGTCGACTGGTCGTCTTCACCGGCGAATCAGCGCTGTGTGGTTACTTATTAAGCCTGGTGTATGCATCGCAGATAATATGCGGCCAGCGCTGCCACAATACAGAGGACCCTGCCTCAACAACCATCGGCCCCAACGGCGCGGTGTTTGGCCCTCCCTTTGGCCCTCCATTTTAATCCAAGCATATTGAGCATTTAGGGCTCACGGGGAAGATAACCGCTCGCCGGCGGCCGCCACACGGTTGATGGAACCCGAGTTGTGCCCGCCGGCTGCTGGCTCACTCACCTAGACACAGTTAGTACTCTCCAATGCTCCACAAGCAGATACACCAGGCAATTTGTGGCTGCGCAGGTGCAGGCTCAAAACTGCCTATGAAACGCAAAGCGACGAATGTCCCTGCTTCTGAGTTGAAGGACCAAAAAATAGACTTCTCTGACACTAAGCGTGTGAAGTAAAGAGTGAAGGAGCACGACGAAGAGGGAAAATGTATCGCGGACTCGCGTGCAACACCGCGCGGGACTCATCCGGGGAAGATTGTGCAGCTACGGTAGTCTGCATTCAATAGTCGCATTCAATAGTCGCATTCAAATTAATTCGGCGATGGCCCGCTTGGGGCGTGCTGTTACGTCTTCGGTAAGTCCTGGTAAGCCGGGGGTTGGTGGCCGCGTTTTTCCGGGTTACGACCCCCGCCCTTACGCCTGCGCTTGCGCAATGCGCTATGATTCGTCAGCGGCTTAGAGAAGCACGCGTTGGATAGGTTGGATGCTGCAGCGCAGGTTTGGAGGGGCAACCGGAGGAGCCCCTGGGGAGGAGGAATCCGGCATTTCCGGCGTGGAGAGGGCTCTGAGACCGTTCCACCTCTTGGAAGCCCGCAATACCTCCATCGCATTCATGAGAGACTAACTTTTAATCCCCCACCGCTGCTGCTTACCGCCTCCCCTGGTTTCAGCGTGTGGGCTGATTGTGTTTTTGGTGTTTAATGAAAATCAAGTTCCAGGGATTCCACAAATCGGATGCCAAATAGCCTTCATCATAATCACTCCAATCATTCTTCATTGCGCGGTGAGAGCTGGTCAAACGAAGCTTGCACGTCTCCGAGCTGCCTCCTGGATGATAGTACTGTATACATGGTTTCTTACAAATAGGCACATTCAAAGATGATGACAACATAACCAGCGATGAAGAAAGGCCGGGCCAGCGCTGGCGCAAAGGCGCGGAGAGGTAAATTGCTCTTTCTAGTTTCTGCGCGCAGCTTGAACGCTGAGCGTGAACGCTATCTGGCTGTGCAAGCGCAACCTGAATGGGAAGAGGCGTCACTGCGTAGGCCTTCCAGCTGTCCCTAACCAGCTGCCCAACACGACCCTCCCACAGCCCCGGCTGCGCGGAAGGCCGATGAGGCGGTGCAGTGGTTCCAGCGGGAGGGGTTCGACCCTGCGGAGTACATCGGACAGCTGCGCAGCGAGAAGGACCTAGACCAGGCCCGCAATGAGCTCACGCAGCTGCATGACTTCTGCAAAAAGGAGGTGGGGCTAGTGGACTGCTCGGGTGGAGTCAGGAGGGGGGGGGGGGGCGGCAGCCGCACGGGGCGTCTCGGACACAATGCCATCCTTCTGCACACGGGCTACACCATGCACGCCTACGCCTCCCAATGGCATTTCTGAGTCTTCCAATGGCAGGCCAACCAGTTGCTTCTCTGCACCGTTGCATCCGTACAAATAACTGACCAACAGATCCAAAAGGTGGTGCACGACCACCACAAGGACTTCCTGGAAGCTAGCCGCGACATCAGCGATGTTGAGGGGCTGGTGGACGAGCTGCGGAATTACGTTTCGGGCGGCGCCACTGTAGTGGCCAATCTGCTAGACCTGCCGCAGCTGCCACAGCAGGTGGATGGGTATGGGCATGGCTGGGCGTGTTGATGGTGGCTGCGAATGCGCGACAGCGGACGTGGTAGTGGGCTCGACGTAGTGGTGACAGACTATGAGGCTGGTGCGTGACGGATGTGTGCGTTGTATGCTCCCTTCAATGCGCCGCTCCCTGGTTACAGGCAGCTGCGGCGTCGGCGTTGCTGCCCGCTACCAATATCGTGCCGGACCCGTCGGGCGCGCCGCAGCAGCAGCCCTCCGTCTGGGCCTCCATCCTGGCGTTGCAGGCAGACCTGCTGCAGGACCTGCAGGTGCGTATGTGGACAACTGCTGGTGCGCTCGGAGGGCTGGAGATGGGGTGAAATGTCGGCTGAAGAAGTGGGCGTGGGGGTGGCGGGACAAGGTTCGGGGGGCACGGTATGCGATGAAACGCTTAGACATCACGTCCGACTTGCAGACACAGAGGGTCCCCTACTGCTTCTCTCACAACGTCCCGCTGGGGTCTCGCCTGGCTTACCTCCCTTCCAGGTGGCGGTGGCGGAGCAGGACTTCACCACCGCTCGTGCGCTGCTGGCTGCGGGGCGTGACATGATCGCCGTGGTGGACCGTGACTCCGCCCAGCTGTCCGCTCAGGTGGGCCCTGCATTTGCCACCTTCAAAGCGCTAGTTGTGATACCAGAGTACACCATCCCTGCTTCCCCGCGGGCAGGCCGGCGGCGACGGCATCTCAGCCTGGCGCTACAACTTCGAGGGCACGCTGGCGACCCAGAAGGCGGCACTGATCGAGGAGCTGCAGCGGCAGCTCAGCCGCACCAACAGCAGCACTATGGAGCGGCGCACGGCGGCGCAGGTGCGGGCTCGGGTTAGGCCCGTTGCTCTTCCTATGGTACCTTTCCTTCCTTGACGTGTGACCAAGTACCACCGCTGCCACAGACGCTGGGGCTGCTGGTAGGGCCGGGCCAGGCCACGCAGGCGCTACTACGCTGCCACACACTGCGCGTGCGCGCAGCGCAGCAGCACCTGCTCACACAGCACTCGGCAGGTGCGTCAGTGGGAGTGGTGGATCCTCTAAACGGCACATATACGTTCTGTCCGTGTGCCCTCCCTCGCAGCTGGCGGCGACCCAGACGGGGTGGAGTATGCGGGCGGGCTGGCGCAGACCACTTTCCTCGCCATTGGCGCGGCAGCGGAGGACGTGCGCGCCGTATTCCCTGGACCCGCGCCCGCCCTGCCGCTCAATGGCACCACCGGTGCAGCCGGGGCGGCCGCCGCGCTACCCACGGTAGCGGCCCTGGTGGTGCAGTGGGCGTCCGAAGAGGCGCGCAATTGCGCAGCGCTGCTGCGGCGCCACGCGCTGACGCCATTTCTGGCGACTGGCACGGCGGTCGGCGCCCTGCTGTGTGTGGGGCTGGCACTGGTGTTTTGTGCGGCGCTGGAGGGCAGCCACGGCCTGGCGCTGCGGGTGACCTTCCAAGGCGAGCTGTGGGGGCTGATAGAAGGTAAGGAGGCGGCATGGGGGAGGAAGCAGTGCTGCAGAATATCCGCGCAGATGGTGCTACGTTGACGTGTGGACATAGGCACGGATGCGCACCGCAGTTGAAAGATCAACGCCTCCGTATTTGCTGGCTGCAGCCATCGTACGGCGGCACTTGCACCGGGTGCGTGAGGAGGCGGCTGCGGCCACATCCTTGGATGCCACCAACGCAGCGCTTCAGGCATATGCAGGAGGTGCCGGCCTGGCTGGGCCCTCCGCAGCAGCGGCAAGGCTGCCGGACGCCGCAACGAACGGCGCCACACACCCGGTAGGCGATCCATCGAGCGCGGTGAGGGTTGTGTAGTCTCTCGGGTGCGTGCCACTCGGTGGCCCGAAATGTTGTGGAAGTCGGCCACAATCGCCGCCAATCGCTCTCTCCTTGCTTGCCCCGGCACACCATGGCCGTCCGGTCCACATTGCAGCACGCGGCTGGCGCTGCCGGAGGCTCCGCTGCGTGGGGCTGGGCCGCTTCGTTTGCGGTGGCAGCCCGGCTCAAGGGTCTGAGCTCCATGCTGCCGGAGCTGCGGGCGCTGGCGGAGGGCCTGGCACCGCTGGGCACCACAGCGGCGGTGGCGGTGCTACGGCAGGGCGTGGTGGCGGCCTTCGCCGCCGTGTGCGAGCAAGTGCTGGCGTCCGTGAAGCGCGTGCTCGGGAGCGGCAGCAATGCGGCTGCGGCTGGGAATGCTGGGGCAGCAGGCGCTGCGGGTGTGACAGGAGCCGTCGCGGCGGGCGCGGGGCTGGCGGTTGCGGCGCAAACAGGGCCGGCAGCTGGCCGTGAGGGTGCACGTCTGGCTGCGTACATGCTCAATGTGGAGAAGCAGCTGCGGGCGTTCGCGGAGGCAGACGTGCAGGTGGCGCTGGCACCACTGGCGAGCGTCGTCGGTGCTGTCGCGCCGCCGGAGCTGCTGCTCCCGTGCCTGTATCCCCTGGCGGAGCTGCGCGGGACCCTGCCGCCGCCAGCAGCAGAAGATGCCGACATGGCGGTGAACGCGCCTGCCGACGCTACGAACGTGCTGCAGCAGCATTCGTCGGGGGTGCTAGACCGCATCCGGGCGGAGCTGGAAGCAGAGACCGAGCGGCGTGAGCGGGAACGGGAGGCCAGGCGACAGCGGGACGCTCAGGAGCAGGACCAGCTCTCGGCACAGCAGGCGCAAGCGCGGCAACAGCGTGCCGATGTGCAACAGCAGCTGGCGGTAGAAAAACGGCAAGAGGACGCCCGTGCGGCGGCGAACGCCGCAATCGCAACAGCAGGTGCCGCCGCAGCAGCTACAGGTGCGGCCGCAACAGCAGGCGCAGTCGCAGGCGGAACCGAGCATGCCGGGTCGAATGGCGTGGTGCCTGCGAAAGCAAGCACGTCACTGGCCCTGGACCTGGAGGCACAGGCCGCAAGGCCACGGCGGCCCAAGCTTGAGGTGGATGACCCCGCAGCTAGCTTGCCCCTGCCAGCCGCTGCTCCGGAGCGACCCCGCAGGGCGCCGGATGGCACAGCCGCCGTCAGGTTCAAAGACGAGGAACCCGAGCCGCAGCAGACGGCCGCGCAGTTCAGCGGCAGGAACAGGGCCCCTGCGGCAGCCGCGGAACAGGAGGAACCGGCGGCAGTGCGTCGGAGACGGCGAGCGGCTGCAGAGGAGGACGAGGCGTCGGAGCTGGCTGCGTCTAGCAGCTGGGTGGCAGAAGAGCGCATTCGCAGCAAGTCGCGTGAGCGCTCGCGGCCTCGGGGTGACCGGGAAACAGCGGCAGTGGCATGGGAGCTGGAGCCTGCTGGGCAGCCGGCTGCGTCACGGCGGCCGCGGCAGGTGGAGCCAGTTGAGCCTGCGTCTGCGCCGCGGTGGCGTGCGCAGGTTGCAGAGCCGGAGCAGGAGGATGGCTGGGGTGCACCATCGGCAGCGGGCAGGCGTGAGGGACACGAACGGAAGCGCTCTGGAGGCCGCGACGAGGAGGATCAAATTGCTGGCGTTGATGGCTATGCAGATGTCGTGGGCACAGCCGGACCGAGGCGGCCAGAACAGGCTGCTTCCACGGCAGCAGTCGACGTCGGCGCCCGCAGCCGATCCCGCATGCGGGTGGAGGCCCAGCCTGAATCTGGGCCTGCTTCGGCAGTGCCTGTCGGCCGCAGCCGGCACACAACGACTGAGGAGGAGCCCGCGTCAATTGACGGGGCGCGCAGCCGATCCGTTCGGCGAGAACGTTCGGCAGAGGCTGCGGCGGCGGCGATTGATGACCATTACGCAAGCAGGGCAGCTTCCACAACGCGGCGCAGAATGCCTACAGCAGCGGACGAGGAAGGACCTGTGGCTCGGCCTCAACGGCGCCTGCCGCAGCCAGAACCTGAAGAGGAGGCTGCGGCACCTGTGGTGCGTCTCGTGCCTGCGGCGGACCGTGGTGCTGTGCGCAGCCGTGTGGGAGCGTCCTCGTCCTCGGAGGCACCCGTTGCCGCCGAGCCCAGTAGAGCTGTGCCTGAAGGGGTGGCGGACTCGGCTGCTGCAGCTCCTGTCAAGAAGCCCAACCGTTTTAATGTGGCGCTGAGTGACGACGACGATTTGCCAGTGCCACGACCGCGGCGCGCACGACCAGGATCCGCTGCGGCGACATCAGCACCAGCATCGCAAGACGGGGGCGCAGCCGCTGCCCAGCGGAAGCCAGACTCGCCGCCCGCGGCTGCGGCTAGCGCGGGCGAACATGCTGCTGGACCACCGGCAGAAGCACCGCCGGCCGCAGAGCGTCGCCGACGTCCCTTGCCGGTAAGGTCGGCAGTCTCTCGCGGGTCCCCTGTATGTGTGCCCCGGGGCAAAACATGTGTGCCCCGAGTCGGCCTGTTAACCACCCTGCGCGGTCCCCTGCGTTCCTGACCTGCAGCGCCCACTCTCAGACAGCGACGAGGACCTGCCTGCGGTGGGCAGGGCGCGAGCAGCTAGGCAGGCCGCAGCTGCGGAGGCAGGCAGCAGTGGGCGTGCTGACACGCCTGTTGCAGCAGCAGCTGACGGTGCGGCAGCAGGGGAGCCGGCAGCCAAGGGCTTGACAGCAAAGGAGCGGCTGGCAGCGCGAATGGCGGCACGGATGGCGGCTGCAGGTGGAGGATCGTAGGTCTCGCGTAGGGCTACGTACTGGGCTGCACTGGGCGCATGTCCGCTGCATGGATTGACACGACGCCGGGCTGAGCGCTGGTGTGAATGCTGCTGGGATTTATGCGTGCTGTAAGAACGGTAGGATAGATGGCATGTCGCTGGCACGGGCGGCATGCCATGAGGCTGTGGATTAACCAAGCAGCGTGGGCGCACGGCGCTGTTGTACCGGTGCAGTGGCGTGGCACCTGGAGCTTGGCTTTCGCTATTGTGTACCGTTGTTTTGGAGCGTTCTGGCTCTGCGTCTGAGTCGCGAAATGCGCCGGCGGGGCTCAGCATTCTCAACATTTGTAAGGCCGCAGGACCGGACAGGACCAGGGTGGACACGCGCTCAGGCTGGCCGGGGACGTTTCAAGGATTCGAGACAATCACCTTGCACGCGTACGTCCAAGTACCTCCGAATTCGCATGCACTCTCCTATTTCACGTGACTTGGTGTAGGCCGAGCTTGCACTACGCTCCTAAGGCCATCGCAATACACTCCCCCCGGACTGCCACGGCGCCGGCGGGATAAGGCCTGGCTGAACGTGTCCGACACACACCCCTTCCTGCGTGTGTGTGGTGACCGGATGGAAGTGGCCATTCCGGATGTGTGTGACCTTGACGACATGTGATTTCGAAACTGTCTGAAACCAAACACTAACAGTCTGTGATGCTGCGCTTACGACTATCTGACTTGACCAAACACGGAACTGCGAGTAGTGGTATAGCCACGTTTGTGCGTTTGAGATGGGGTGGGTTGCATGCAACCGTGGGCAGGATTGAGGGGCCGACCGCAATTCAGGCTAGTTGGGCTCTGGTATCAACGGGTTCCTGTGTACCTACTTTTCTGCCTGTTGAACAGCACTGGGCACCACCGTTCTGATTAGGTGATGCGCCTGCTAGTCCTACTACTGAATTGACATCGAACCTGCCTATGAAGCACATCTCTGCGCTCAGTGACATGCGTACGACTAGCAAACTTTGCCAGGTGTGATGGTCAGGGGAGTGACCCGAGAACCCGAGAAGGGACCACCTGTAACACTCACTCACCCAACGTGGCGGCAAGTGCGTCATCAGCGTACGGCATCCAATCATGAAACGAAAAGATTTGTCTGCATTGTCGCCAGAAGTCCCTGGGCCTACCGCCCCGCACATCCCCCCACTCACCCACTGTGTCAAGCATCGACCGCAAAAGAAGAGCTCTGCAGAACTCTGCAACACCCTGTCATTACTATCCAACCGTTGCCTACGCCTCACACCTCATGTCATGTCATATCCCATAAAGCGTCACCACACACTTTGAGTACGCACATTCCATTCGAGCAACAGTGCACAACCCACACATGTACCAGCCAGTGCCTGCGCCACGCGCCGCACCCAACCGCTTACAACTCCTGCACGTACTGCTTGGCCCCTGTGTAGTAGGCCTCCTCGCCCTTGACCTTCTTGGCGTTGCGCGCCTCAAACGCCGCGCGCTTGTCCACGATGCGGTGGATGATGTTGCGCGCCGTCACGTCACTGGGGCTGTGCAGCTCCGTGAACAGGCCCATGCGGCGCGGCACCTCGTAGCGCTCCTGTGCAATGTGAAATAACGGTATGTGCGCAAGCACAAACCGTCACCGCGTCCGCCAGTTGTACGAATGATGGGCGCGCTGGCTAGGGGCGCAACTGCAGCGACCCAGAGAACCCGCCCGTGTACGGTAAGAGCGCCTACCCGCCGGCGCCGTGTGTCACACCAGCTGCAGCGCTTATCCCGTACCCCCTCACCTCCTCGACCGGCCCCAGCATACTGGTCTCCGTCACGGAGCCGCGCACGACCACGCTGATGTTGAAGGTCTTCATCAGGTCCTCGGTGATCACGCACGGACTGCCGATCACCACCTCGTCAACATACCTGCGACACAACGCCACGCGCGGATTAATAGCGCGATGTCGTCTCACATGGCTGCGGCCATTGCCTGCCTAAAGAATTGAAGCCCATGCGCCACGAGGAATTGCAGAGTGGAGTAGCATGGCAATTCAGCCCCGAACCAGAGCCCCATTGCGTACCGCACAAGGCGAGGTCCCCAGAACAGCGCCCCCCGTAAACAGTACTAACTTGCAGGACAGCACCGACAGGCTGCGCTCGTGCAGGTTCATGATGGGCAGGTGCGGCCCCCGGCGCGCCTGCACGTCCTCGTCCGTGTGCAGCCCCACCAGCAGGAAGTCACCCTGCGCCTTGGCGGCCTGGAGGAAGGAGCCACGATGCGCATGTCGTGAGAGCCGTGGGTCACGCGTCGGCGTGCGGGTGCAATCGGCACGGCAATGACCACATGGCGCCAAATCACTTGCCTACCGGCACCAGAACCGCACAACGCTGGACGCCAGGAGTGCCTTTGTTCGCCAAAGCACACCCAGTATTGCATCGCACCTTGAGGATCTTGACGTGCCCAGGGTGGAAGCAGTCGAAGGCGCCGTCGATGTACACGATCCGCGCCCCCTCCGGCGCCACTCGGCCGTTGGAGAACTGGACCAGGCGCCGGCTGGTGGGCAGGAACTTGGACAGCGTGGTGCGCGTGGAGGCGTCGCTGGTGGAAGCCTCCGCGTTGGAGTCCTCGCGCGGCGTGCCCATGCTGAACGACTTGGCCAACGGGTGCGGCTGCAGGTGGTGAGATCCGGGGTAAGAGTTTCGTACGCGATGTCAAGTCCAGCGAATCTTGGTCCGGAATTAGAAGCCACATGCGTTGCCGGTGCGACCAACGCATCCCGCTCAACCACGTCCGCGAAAGCTTGCACCTCTCCCCTTCCGCCACAACAGCACGACGACCAATCTCATATGTGCACAACAAACAACACGCATCGCATACACGGTCGGTCTTCCGTTCCTTCTGCTCTTCAACACAACGCATACGCTTGTACACACCTCGTCTTCGTTGATGAAATGGTTGACACGGCTGCAGGTGAGCATGCGGCCCACGATGTCAGTTGTGCTGACGCCCTCCGTCCGCTTGACCTGCGAGGAATCATGCATTCCCGCAGTCCAAAACTGCGGTCAGCGCTCTACCGGGCCGCTTGTCTCCACTCTGTGTAATGCACGTTCACGTACTATCCGTGCCCTGTGGCTATAGTGCCCCTGATGCCCGTGCTCCTTGCGCGCCACATTGCGCCCCAAGCGCTTCCATCTACGCCCCCCTCCCACCCACCATCTTGAAGCGCCCCAGCTTCTTTGCATGCGCATACGCGTCCGAGCCGTCCGGTAGCAAGCAGGGGTCGTCACCGTGGATGATGTAGTCTATCCGATGCTTGGTGAACAGCTCATTCACGAACTCCGGGTTCAGGTCGTACGGCACGCCTAAGAGGATTGGCAGAGCAAGGTCATTACTCAGGGCACCGTGGGCTTTCCCTTGGTGGCAACAGATAGGAACGGCAGCAAGCCTTGTGACCAGTCCGGAAGCATGCATGCTTTGCAGGCATCGCTGTCCCCGCACACGATCAGCTGTATCATTCCCACTACACTGAAGCGGCAGCTCCGCGGCCGTCTCTTCACGGGCGCTGCATCGGCGCCAGTACAGGCCTAGTCTCCACCCACCCGGGCGCAACCCTCAACTCAAGCCCGTCAGCCACGCACCCGTGAGGATCTCGTCCACCCACTTGACCGCCTCCACCAGCGTGTGCCGCTCCTCCTCGTTCATGACCGGCGGCCCCTTGCAGCGCATGATCTCCGCGTCGTTGATGAGTCCCACCACCAGCTCGTCACCCACCGCCTTGGCCTGGCGACAGTGTGGGCAGGGAGTGACACAACACGGCTCGGAATTTGCTGCGGACTGCATCGACTCCTTATTACCGGTACGTGGCTTTGCCGGTGTACCGTGTGTGGCGGCCCGGTGCCAAGGGAGGCCAACAAACACCAGCACTGCCGTTTCCGCTTGTGCCCTAATGGCCCTGCTTTCTCGGCAATGGGCTGTGCGGCGCTCACCTGGCGGAGTGCATTCGCGTGGCCATAATGCATCATGTCGAAGCAGCCATCCAGGTACACGCGCACAGGGCGTCGCTCTGTGGTGCATTCGTTGCAGTCCGTGTGAAGTGTGGACAAGGGCAGGGCACCAATCGCGGGGACAGGCGGCGGGTCTTGGGTACGGTGTGCTAGCCTGTCAACAGCGGCACCATGGCGTGGTGCATACACTGTACTACCTTCCATACTTTGACGCTTGCATTGATGCGGCCAAGCACGGCCACGCCCAAATGGTAGCCGACGGCGCCGTCCGGCGCGCACAGAATACACGCACCAACACGCCGGCACCCACACTCACTTCGCCGGCTCTTGGAGTGCTTGGCCAGCGCGTTTGCGAGCCATCCGCTGATTGTCCCCGGTCGGTATTGGTACTGAGGAGCGAGCCACATGCCAAGAGCAAGCCTTTCAGCGACAAGCGCGGGAAGTGCATCTTGATGCCGACGCGAGTATTGCAAGCCCAGCGGAAATGCCTAGGAACCGGCAACAAACGCGTACCTGAATCGGCACATACAGCTCCGCAGCCTTGGCTGCTTTGTGTGTCAGCAGGCCGACTCCCAGCGAGACCGCAGCAGCCGCGCAGGTCCACAACAGCGGGTTTTGTTTCACGGAGTCTAGTAGCCCTGTGGCCATGGCTGCAGATCTGAGCTCAGATGCTTGCAGGGCCAGCCACCCCAGGACTCGCGAGAACGTGCCCAGGAAGCGGCCACAACCTGTTCGATATCAACGAGAGTTATCAAACTGGTTGCACGGTAGCAACGCTGCGAGGCTCGGAAAGGAAATGGGATTTTTGGCACGGTCGGTACCTAAACTCGGCAGCGACTCATGGGCTCGAGCGATTCTAGTTATTCAAGTAACGTAATTAACATTAACATGCGGAGGAAATTTGTAAAAGGGTCGACACGCCCACAATCACCCCACCCACCGATGCGCACCGCCGGCCCTCTTGGCCACCGCCTCAGACTCGGCCACCGCCGCCTCCCGAGCCGCACAAGGCCAACTACCCCAGCATCGCCTCCAGCCCGACGCCCCCCCCCCGACTCGGCCACCGCACCCAGCTCCACACGAAGCTTGAACTCATTCTCGCGTGTCCTAAAAGCATAAATACCCCCAAACGAGAGCGTGTTTGTCCGCCACGTCCATCCCGCCGGCTTGACGTGCGCCGTGCAGCGACCTCAATCGACCGATAACTGCAGCTACCCACGGTCAGCCCCGTCCAGCCAAAATCAATATCAACTACGCCAGCCCTCGTCCCTCATTCACGCCTACGTAGTGTTGAGGTCCACCCATGGCTTGTCCTTGTCCTGCCCAGCCCGGGGCCTGTGAGCTGTCCACTCAGCATGCCCACTACGCCTACCCGTGATAGGCACCACGTCGTGCATTCGCGTGCCCCGGAGTTCCAGCTTGAGCTCCATCCCCCCAGTGCTGGAGCCGAAGCTCCCCTGTAGGTCCAGCCTGTTGCACCCTGGCCCTCGTCTGCCTCACAGGCGCTGCAGCAGATCCCTTGGAACTAAAGGCTTCGTGGCACAGCACCCATGCCACGGAATCCACGCATGGCATGTCGTTGCGTGCCTCACGGCAGTGTGACCAGCGGCATGTCGGTTCGCCCTGGCGCGCTGCCCCTGCCTTTCACGTCAAGCCTGCCTGATTCTGCCAAATGGTGAATCTGCATGCGCATGCTTATTCCTCCTTTGTTAGGTTGACCGGCTCCGCCAGGACATACTTGGGTAGTTCATACTTGGCTCCTGTGCAATAACGTGAATGGGCTACGATCAGCCTCATGCCGCGGGGAAGCACCGCAGATGGGCACATGCATATGGCAGCGCGGCAAAGGACCGGAACGGAATCCACGCGTGCGTATTGTACGGCCAGACCAACCCGCGCTCCCGTGTACCGAGCTGCCGAGATGTGGATGCGCACTCTCGTACTCACGCAACCCCTGGAAGCAGGCCCCACTTACCGCGCTCGTCGTAGCAAATGGTCATGTCAGGTGCCGCCACGATGATCCCCGCGCTCTCAATGATTAGCTTACACGTCTCCTGGTCAGCCTCGCAGGCTGCCTTGATTGCGTCCCAAATAACTGCGTTGCAGTAAGGGCCCAACGCGTCATGGAGTCGCCGTCCCGCCGCCTGCCGGCGGGTGAGCCGCACGGTTGCTCAACGAATCACTGCGTGTCAGCCAGGCCTCACCTCTGTCACCTCCATAGTAAGGCTGCGTGTCCCAGAACTCCTCGCGCTTCTTCTGCGTGTCTCAACGTGACAGGGCAAGGCACAATCGCCATGAGCCGGGCGCCTGCCAGTACGAACCAACGGCGAACGCATACGGCACGATACGCCTTCGCCCACCCGCCGCCCCGCCTGGCCCGCGATGTGTCCGTGACCTCTTCCCTTGCTTGACCGTGTTGGCAGCCCCCACCCAAGTCTAGTGATGTCGGTGCGGGGGTGCGCTGCGAGGTCGAGCCACGACCTGGTGGCCAGGTCCAAGAGCAGGTCTCGAGGCGAAACGTTTCACCAGCGCGAACGTACCTTGAGCTGTGATGCCGTCATAGGCTCCTGTGTTTTCCACTTTGGCCGGGCGTACACTTTGGTGGGCTTATCGGCCTTCGCTCCAGCGGGGACCCCATCGAAGGTGGCCGGGTCCTCATCGGCAGCGGCCGCAGAGCTAGATGCGCAGCCCATGCCTAGTAATCCGCAAATACGTTAAGCCATAGGAAGAGCGCGAGTTTTGCAACCAGAGGGTAAAATAGAAGGTCCAAAAGCTTCTAAACTGCAAGCAGCGCAAATTTGAGTGGCTTGATATGCCTTATTACGAGTGGACAATCAGGTTCCCCCGCCAGGCGAAGCGGGACTTATTGGCCATGCTTGCGCCTGGCAATCAGCGCAATTGGCAAATGGCCAAACCCCAGCAAACACAACGTGCACTGTTATTTGCGTGCGTATCGTGCAGAATCAGGGTGAATCCCGTTCACAGGAATCCACAAGCAGTGCTGTAACCGACCACGCCATCCAGCTTGCATCCAAAATACAGGCAAACCGCACAGTCTTCTTTGCGGTCCAGTGAAGGATGCGGCAGTGATGCCGCTTGGCGGCATGTTCCAGGAGCTGGTTGGCGCTGCGGCACAGCTCAAGGTGGGGTGGGGCGTTGGGGTGAACTGGCGGAGGTCGTGGTGTTGTCTCACCCCCCCCCCCCCCCCTCTTTGCGGCCCCGCCGGTCCGCTCCCCCAACTGCCGGTCGCGGTCCTGGTGATGTCTTTGTACCAAGACAGTTGAAGCTTTTTGCGCTGCTTGTCTCTGTGCAGACAACCCTCGTCAAGCAGCGGCCTGGTCGGCAGGAATGGGAGAACGCGCCGCCGTTCATGCGCTGCACCGCAGCGCCGACAGACAGCGTCAGGCGCGCTCGGGAGGGAAGTTTCAGCATCCAGCACAGCACGGCGCTACAGTTGAAGGAGGAGGGCAATGACCTCATCAACGAGGTTAGGACTGCTCACGGCTAGGGCTGGCAGCGTGGCACAGCACTGGCGGCTGTGGGGTGTCAGGTTGTGTTATGCACATTCCGGTGTAGGGGCTGTCTGCTGCCATGTTCGGTCCCCGTTGATGTTCTCATATAGGATTCTGAGCTTGACATACCGCACCTTTGGCCCTGGAACAGAATCCGGAGGCGGCTCTGGAACGGTACTCGCAGGCGGTGTCAGTGTTTCTGTGGTTCGACCGAGGCCCGGACCGTGCCGCAGAGGACATCCCGCTTGTATGCGCCGCCGACAAGCTGCCAGAGGCTGAGCGGGAGCAGGTGCGTTATGCATCAGCGGGGTAGCCCAATGCTCCATGTGTCCAATATGCGCACCGGTTCTACATTTGCATACCGTTTGTGCGCCGGTGCACAGGCGCACCACCTGCTGGCCCTCAACTTCTGCAACGCGGCGGCGTGCCTGCTGAGTCTCAACATGACGGCAGACGCGGCATACGCGTGCACGTAAGACGCCAACTGCGCCCAATAGTAACCCACTTTTGTTTGCGTGGAATCGTTCAAAGCCTGGGACCTGACTTGGACGAGTTGACGTGCGACAGTGTGCGTCGGGCTGACGGGCGCACGTAGCTTGTCGAATCCTCCTTGTGCCCCGCAACGCGACGCTCGTACTGCACCTGCTGCCGCCCTGCCGCCGCCCCTTCCCACCCACAGCCAGGCGCTGCGGTACGACCCCTACAGCGTCAAGGCGCTGTACCGCCGCGCGCTGGCGCACCGCTCCGCCGACACCACCGATGGGCTGGAGGCGGCTGTGGCGGACCTGGCGGCGGCCAACCAGCTGGAGCCCGCAAACAACCAAGTACGGCTGGCGCTGACCGCGCTGCAGCACGAGCTGCGCGAGCTCAGGCGGTGCGTGTACAGGGGAGGACAAGGCGTGCTGGGGTGTGGACTGAAGCTTTTGGCTGGGCGGGCGGTATGCATGCCCAGCAAGGAACAACTTCAGGGCGGGGGTGTGGGGTAGTTCATTCCAGAACCCAAAGCAAGGGGGCTGACCTGCACCTTGTCGCTTAGAGCATTGTACGGCGTAGACGCTTCGCGGTGCGCTGCATCCATCCGCATGATGGCGGCGCGCTTTCTCTGGAGTCTGTCTTGCGCCACCGTGTCCTGAGGCACGGCATTCTCGACTCGCCATCTCTGCAGAAAGGAGCGAGGCCTGTACGGCAACATGTTCCACACAGGCGGACTTTACGACAGCGACAAGGCCACCGAGCAGGTGGCGGCAGCGGCGGCAGCGGCGGCAGGAGGCGCAGCAGGGGGTTCAGGGGCACCGCAGCTGGATGGCGGGCGAGGCAGCTTCGACTGCGGGGAAGGGCCCAGCACCAGCGGCCGCGACCCCGAGGACCTCACGTTTGATTACCCACATGGGTCTGGGAACCGCAAGGTGCGATGTCAGGGGTGGAAGCCATGCCCCGCCGGTGACGTGCACCAGCCAGCAGCCGTAACTTCCCATGTTCGCGTCGGCAATGACACTGGCTTTCCCAAACAGGCACAAACTAAAGAGGCGGATGTGGTGTTGCGGCGCATGCAGCGGAGCCTAGCTTCAGCGCGGAACCGCAAAATGGCGGAGCGGCTGGACGCGGCAAGGGCCCCGAACGCCGGCCGTTTCCCCTGGTGGGCGGTGCCATGGTGGGCGTACGCCCTGATTGCGCTTCACCTCGTGTACCGAGTAATTAAGGTGCGTTCGCGAGGATGCGTGCCCGGTCACGCACGCTGACGGACGAGGGCGCTGTAAGGATTGGGGATGCGTGTCCATGTAGGTTGCATGAGATGAGGCGCTGCGGGAGCAAATACATCATCACGGTCTTGTGCTGCAGATATGGCGAATACCGCTGCCGGGCGCCACCAGCGGCGCAGACGCCGCACAGCCGCAACCGCAGCAGGAGGTGCTGGCAGCACCAGCGCACGGAGAGCTGTGACCACGTACCGTGCGGATGTGCGGATGCGACAAGCACTTCGCTATCACAGCGTCATGCGTGTGCTCATACCTTCTGATGTGGCATTGAAAGAAAGCCTTGCGCTTGAAGCACGGGCTGGGCGTGATGTTAGTAGGACCATGGCAAGGGACAAGGGTTGGCACGCTCCGGTCGCCATTTTTTTGCGCGGGCATCTTTTTTTGCGCGGGGTACACGGCCCCGGAGCAGAGCCCAGCCAGAGCCCAGCCACCATAGGGGCGGCGGCCCAGGAAAACGGCCACCTGACGCCTGACACGCACGACTCGGGCTTCCTCGCTTGTATGCCGATGTCAAACAAGCGCCTGGCGTGCCGTGGGGGAGCTGATTACACATGGGCGAAGGTACGGCCTCGGCCGCGGCGTGTCAGGGAGTCAAGGTCCGCCTGTAGACAGGATGCATTACTGTATGTGGTGTAACTGAAAGTCATAAGAGCGAAATTGAGCGCGACAGCTCGCCGAGAACGTTCGAGTCTTTTCGGTCAACTGCTTCACGCTGCCGGAATACGTAGCGTCTTGCGGTACAGCACTACAATGATTCAAATATTTCGCGGTCTGTAGAGTAAGCTCCACGCACTTGAGGTGCAAGGGGCGAATTGGCGCGGGCGCAGGCTGGTGGATCTGGCCAAAGCCGGCTTTGCACCAAGCATTACATTTATCTGGACCGTCGCCAGCGCGAAAGCGGGTCGGCAGGCCTCTGACACCGCGGTCGCACCATGTCCGGCACTATGGGCGACTCCACCCGGGCCCGCATGGCGGGCCTGGTGAAAGCAGCGAACGCTGGCGGAGGCGGCGACCGCGCTTCGGGGAACTACGTGGGAGGCTATGGTGGAGGCCTGGGCGGCACGTGGGGTAAGGCTGCAACCAACCGTGGCATAGACCCGCGCGGCGGAGCTGGCGGAGGTGGCGGGGGCATCGGAGGCGCGGGCGCTCCCGGCCCCGCGGCCGGTGCTGGCGGCGATTTTGGAGGCGCAGGCGCTTCAGCTCGGTGAGGCTTGGGGCTTGCCATGGGCACCGGGGGAGGGCAGGATAGGGAATGCTGACTTCATTCTTCACGGGCGTCCTGCGCTGGACTGGCGCAGGCCTCCATCCGCCGGCCGCCAGCGGCCAAGCTCTGCAGTGGGCCAGCGCGACAAGATTCGCTCTGGGTCTAGCGGCGTGAAGAGCGCATGGGACATGCCGCAGCGCGAGCTTCCCAAAGCCCCGCCCTTCGGCACGGCAGGTGGGCCTTGGTAGTTGGTACAGATGCGCCAACCGTGTGGCATGTGTGTCCTCACTCGCCCTGGGGGCTTCATAAACGATGTCTCAGACGGCCAAAAGCCCTCAGTGAGGGCTGCGACCATTTTCAACCTACAAGTTTTGCCAACGTCGCTATCCGTCCATCTCCCGCAGCCAAGCTGGTAAAGCCGCCGGGCGCCACCATGGCCGGCGGCAAGAGCACCAAGCCGCTCACAGGCATTGGTATGGATTTCAAGGCGCCCGGTCGGGGCGCCATGGAGGCTGTGGGTGGGGCCGTGGGCACACAGCGCATGGGCGGAGGCGGCGGCGCGGCGGGCGGGGGCATGTTTGGAAGCCCCGCTGGCCCCCCGCGCCGCGCTGGGGCGGGCGGCGGCATGGTGTCTTATGACACAGGGCCTATGCGCATGGGCCGCGCGGCGGTCGCGGCCGAGGAGGCGGCGCAGCGGATGAGCGACATCACCATCGAGTGAGTCATGCGGGCGCGGGTGCGGATTTGCGGGTGGTGACTCACAGAAACGTCGATGCCCCGTGCCAGGCATGTTGCAGACCGGAGTCACTACAGCCGCTGCCACCCACCCATGCCATGTCTCCTACTGCAACCGCTCGCCGCTCCTGCTGCCCCCTCCCCCCTGTTTCAGGGAGAACGAGCCCGGCCGTGCGCCCGACCTGACGGACGCGGGTCTGGCGATGCTGGAGGACCTGATCCGCGACTCGCTGCGGGCGCGGCGCTCCGTGTACGAGGACAGCAAGACGCTGCTGCTCAAAATGTTCAAGTGAGGGGGTGGATGCGTGGGGCGGGTCTGGGGAGGGCTTGGTGAGGCCGAAGGCTGGTTGGCTGGCCGACAGGTGGAATGCCCCAGGAGACGCACCCTGACCCCTGGGTGACGTGGCTAGTGGCAAGTGGCCGCGCGGACGCGCAGGTCTGGAACATGCTGGCGGGTTGGTGTGAGGGGCTGAGGCCAGGCTGCTGAACGCTACACCTCGCAGGTCGGTGGACGACGGCAGCGGTGACGTGAGCTGGGAGGAGTTCTGCCAGATGTGCGCGCTGCTGGGCGTGGAGTGCGCCATCCCCGAGGCGCAGAAGCTGTTCGAGCGCTTCGGCTTCAAGGACCGCCTGCCGTACAACCGCTTCGCGCACGTGCTGCTGACGCAGCCCAGCCGGCAGCTGGCGGAGGAAATGCCCAGTGAGTGCGGCGCGGCTTGAGGGCTTGCTGGGCGGGATTGGAAACATTGCAGCGGCCAGGAGCACATGGGCGATGTGGGCTGGCAGCATCCCCTCGCGTCAGCCCCAACTGAGCCCCTGACATAAGGCAGTGCTCTGTATTGTGCATTTGTTCCGACACCGTTTCTCAGCTGACACGCCCTGCTCTCGCGCACCTACCTCCACCCCACCAGTTCGGGCGGGCCCGTTCAAGGATGTGGGCGCCACCAACTTCCACGGCAAGATCAAGGACAAGCACTGCCGCAAGCCGCTGTATACGCCCACCAATTGGGACCCCTCGGTGTGTGGTGGGGGTACTCTTGCACCTCGGGACATTGTTGTTCTGGATGGCATAATTCTGTGCCTGTAGCATGAAGCTGGTAGATGTGGTGCCATGTACGCGCCATCCAAACCCAAACCCAGCAACAAAACATGAACTGTGTCGGGCGCCCTCAGGTGGACGGCGCGCGCTCGGCCGAGCTGCCCAACTCTCGCCTGGTGCTCCAGTTCGTGTACGGATACAACGGTGCGGAACAACATTGCGCCCGGCGCTTTGCGAACAGATGCATTGCAGTCTATTGTGCTTTGGGGCGTAGTCCGCGTGCGCAGCTCGCCTGCCTAGCGCCACAACCCGCCCGCATGCCCTCCCTTTCCTGCCCCCGCAGGCAAGGACTCGACGGCGCAGAACCTCTTCTACAACGCGCTGGGGCAGGTGCGCAGCCACGACACGCCCGGATGTGTAGCTACTGCCGTACATGTGGCGGCTGGCCTAGGCAGTGATAGGCAGATTCCAAGGCCCTTATCCCAAAGACCGCTTTGGCCGGCTCTCACACGCGCTGTTTTCCCGCCCCTCCCCCCCAGATGGTCTACTTTGTGGCGGGCGTGGGCATCGTGTACACGCCGCCCACGGGCGACCCCGGCTCGGCGGCCGCGGGCGCGGGCCACAGCCAGCACTTCTTCCTGGGCCACACCGACGACATCAAAGCCATGGCCCTGTGCCCGGCCGAGGTGGACGTCGCCGGCAAGAAGTTCCCGGGCCGCACCATCGCCGCCACCGGCCAGGTAAGCCCCCAAGGCGTTGAGGCATGGGCGTGTGGCGCGTCTGTTAGCGGGGCCTTTGTTGCGCCGCCGCCCACCCCCAAATTGAAATTGGAGAAAACTACCCCACCCCACCCCGCCCGCTGAACTGCCCCGTCCACAGGTGAGCAGCCACGAGGAGGGCCCCTACATCTGTGTGTGGGACACGCGCGTGGGCTCGCAGCAGGGCGAGCCGGAGCTGATGCGGCGCGACTTCAAGAAGGAGGACCGCGGCTTCTGCGCGATGGCGTTCTCGCCGGACGGCGTGTACCTCACCGCCGTGGCCACCGACAACTCCCACACCGTGTACATCATCGACTGGCGCCGCAACAAGATCGACGGCAGCGGCAAGGGCCAGATGGGCGACCCGCCGCAGGTGGGAGGGCCGCTGTGCGAGGCGTTGGGTTTCAACGGACGAAAAGGAACCGGGTCCACGTGCAGGTGTGCCTCCAGTGTCATTGCCTGCAGTAGATTGACTGCCAGGGTGCCTGTGCTGAAGTCCGTTGGCACGCGCCATGCACACGACGCGCGCAGGTGTACGGCGTGGAGTGGAACCCGCACGCGGGCCGCCACCCCAACGTGCAACCCGCGTTCCTCACCTTCGGCAAGAAGCACATCAAGATGTGGAGCCGCGAGGGTGGGAACTGGGCGCCCAAGCAGCTGAGCACGGGGCGGCTGGACATGCAGAACGTGCACAGCGCGGCGTGGCTGCCGCCGCGTCAGGAGGGCGGCGGCGAGTGCCTGGTGGTGGCGGGCATGGCGGACGGTCAGATCTACGTGTTCAGGGTGAGCGTGTGAGAGCGACGGGGGGGCGGGGCTGTGGGTGATGCGATGTTGCCGTACGGTAAAAGCGGAGCTCGGGTGATGGCTCCGGGGGCGGTGGAAGTGGGGCTCGGGTGGTGGCTCGCTCCGGGGACGGTGCTGGGCGTTTGCGGAGATGTTGCAGTGGTCAACAGGCGGGCGGCAACGCCTACCATTGGTGTGGCATGTTGCTGCAGGGCACCGCCGCCATCAAGGCTATTCCGGGCCACGCCAAGGGGCCGCAGACCATCCAGCCCGACGGCCACGTGGCGTACACGGGCGTGCGCGGCATGCGGCTCACAGAGAAGCGCGACCCGGCCACCGGCAACGTCAGCCGCATGCTGCTCACAGGTGCGTGTGCGGACGCACGATGGCTGCTTGCAGTGCTTCTGAAACCCTTGAGCATGGCACATATCATGATTTCGCCTTGAAGCCCCAATGCAACGGGTTGACGCCACGACTGGGCACAAGTTTGCGCTGCAAGCAAAACTCGGCGGCATCAACCGTGGGACATGGGTGCGCAACTCGCATGGATAATGGGTGTGGAGCGCCGGCTTGACAGTACCGTGCCGTCCTGCTTGTTGGCGCTCACACGCAGGCGGCGCCGACAGCACCGTCCTGCGCTGGGACGTGACGGACGGGCAGCTGGCGGAGGGGCGCTTTGCGGGGCCGCCGCTGGTGGTGCGCTCGGCGCTGCCGGACCGCGGCCACTGCATCCGGTCGCTGGACTACGATGCGGCGCGG
Organism: Chlamydomonas incerta; assembly: GCA_016834605.1. Lineage (NCBI taxonomy): Eukaryota > Viridiplantae > Chlorophyta > Chlorophyceae > Chlamydomonadales > Chlamydomonadaceae > Chlamydomonas > Chlamydomonas incerta. The sequence continues at coordinate 43,715 of JAEHOC010000096.1, forward strand.
GACACGGTGCTGGTGGGCACCAACCAGTGCGACGTCATGGAGGTGGCGGACAACTACCAGGTGGGTGGGTGGGTGCTGGGCAGGGGTGGGTGGTGGGCGGGCAAGGCAATCGAGGATGCGCGGCCGGAAGGCAGGGAGGGCGCTGGGGGAAGGGCGGATTGCAAAACGGTCACCTGGCACCTGCGATGCAGGCCGCGGGTGTGTGGCGGTGTTGCGCACCGGCCGGCGCAAGGCGCGCGGCTCGCCTGCGGGCAGGTCCCTGCATTCCGACTGCCATGACGCGCCCCGCGCCTTTCCGCACCCTCCAGAAAGTGCTGGTGTACGGGCACTGCGACGATGTGTGGACGGTCGCCTTCCACCCGCGCCTGCCCAACCGCGCCGTTACCGCGAGCGAGAAGGTGGTGTACGTGTGGAACACCGAGGAGCGGTCCATGGAGCGCTTCACGGTGGTCGGCTTCGCGGCGCGCGCGGTGGCGTTCAGCTCCGCGCCGCTGGAGGCGGACAAGGTCACACACCACATCGCCGTGGGCGGCGCCAAGGGCGACATTGTGGTGAGTGGGTGGTGTGGCCATCGCACGTAAGCGTGTAGGCTGTGATGAGAGACTGGGGCCGGGCGCAAACAAGGACGGCATGGGCAGCATCGGCGAATTGCTGGCCTGGCTCCTCGCTCCCCGCTCCTCGCTGCTGGCAACTCCTGTCCCCCCCCCTTGCAGATCCTGCTGGAGAGCACGTTGAAGCCGGTGCACAAGTGCAAGGACAGCCGCGAGGGCGTGACGGACATCAAGTACTCGCCCGACAGCCGCCTCATGGCCGCTGCCACCGCCGACACCTGGATCGACATCTACAGCGTCGTCAAGGGCTACCAGCGCGTGCAGCGCTGCACCGGCCACAGGTGCGACCCTACTCATAAACCTCGTACAGTGTTGTATGTGCGGTTTGAGCACGGGGGGTGCCGCATCGCCACGGTGCGGGCTTGCTAGCCAATTGTGGTCAAGTGGTGACGAGAGGCTCGCGGCTCCCGTGCCGCCTCTGTTCCCCAAACGCCATGTGTCCCACGCCCGCGCCCGGTCCCCCCCCTCAGCTCCACGGTTCGCGGCATCGACTGGAGTGCGGACAGCTCCATCCTGCAGTCTGACTCCGCGGACCTGGAGCTGCTGGTGTGGAACGCGCGGACAGGTGCGGCGGACCGGAGTGAAGCAGGGGGCGAGGCAAGGCCAGTACCGGAAATCCCTTGACAGTTGCGACAGGCCCTCTTTCCGTGCCGCCCTTCACACACGCCTGTCCCCGTCGCCCACTGCAACAATCGTCCGCAGGCAAGCAGATTCCCATCCCCTCCCGCGACACCCAGTTCGCCACCTACACGGTGCGGCTGGGCTTCCCGGTCATGGGCATCTGGCCCGACGGCAGCGACGGCACCGACGTCAACGCGCTGTCCCGCTCCACCCGCGGCGACCTGATTGTCACCTGCGACGACGACGGGTGAGGGGGCTTGCGTGGAAGTTGCTGTCTGGCACCTGTGACTGCGGGCCGACAGCTGCGGGTCGCATGTACGCCACGTGATGTTACACATGCCCGGCGCTGGGTTGCTTCTTCGCTCTTACACTCACCCGCCCCCCACTACACGCCCACCACCTGCCGCCTGCCTAACGCACGCAGCCTGGTGAAGCTGTTCAACTGCCCCTGCGTGCTGGACGACGCGCCGCACCGCGCCTACCGCGGCCACAGCAGCCACGTCATGAGCGTGCGCTTCAGCGCCGACGACCGCACAGTGGTGCGTGGGGCAGCGGGCTGGGGCTGGGGCTGGCAGCGGGCGTGCGCTCGCGCGTAGGTGGAGCGCAATACCTTGCGCCCTTGTGGTTCGACACGACGAGAATGCGGAGATATGGTCCACTCACGTTTAGTTGCGATACGTCTTGCGTCCCCCTTTGGTCTCACGCATTTTGGCGTGTTGAATCCCCCCCTCTACGTGTGTGTTGAGCAGTTGTCGGTGGGCGGCTACGACTGGGGCATGTTCCAGTTCGCCGTGGTGGACCTGGAGCCGGCGGTGAGTGCAGATGGCTGCAGGGGTCTGGTGTGCAGTAGGGGCCGCCCGCACCGGTTGAACTGCTCAGGTGATGTAGATGGGCATCAGGTACTGCAATTCTTGTCTCTTTACTCCTGGTCTTCATGCATGCACACCTTGCACAGGCGCCGGAGCCCGCGGCGCCGCAGAAGGTGTGGGGCGCACTCGACCCGGAGGGTAAGCACTGAGCGGGCAGGTTATCGGGCGCAGCAACTGTACGGTTTTGGCAATTCCCCTTGACTAACCTTCCCAACCGGTCTTGGTTGTCGCCCAGGGCGCGCGTACGGCTGGACGTACACGCCGTACGATGTGAAGCCAGCTGGCGCCGCCGCCGCCGGTCCGTCAGCAGCTGCGCCCCGGGCGTCCGCTAGCGGCGGCATCCCCTCCCGCGAGCCGTCCACCGCGGCCGCCGGCTACCCAGGCGCGCCTGGCAGCGGCGCCGGCAGCCGCTCCGCCTCGCCACTGCCGCCTGATGCCAGCTACGGTGGCGGGGCTGACTTTGGAGGTGGCGGCGGGGCTGGAGGCCGGCTGGTGGGCAACGCGGCGCCCATGCGCATGCACGACCCGGGCGCCAGCGGCGCGGGTGACGACTTTGGCGACTACCCGGAGGACACGGCGGGGCTGGAGGTGAACGACGAGGAGGAGTTCTGAGTGGGCGTGTGGTGGAGCAGTGCGCTATCCGCTATCGTGATCATGAATGATTGGCGTGCCAGAGGGCCCAGAGGGATTGCGTACAGAGGGACTGCCGGGGACGGTTTTGTGCAACCAGGTGACCAGAACCTGTTGGTCAATGGGAGTTTTAGTGCGCTGTCCAAGCTAAGCCGGAGCCTGGGCAGCCTGGACAGGACAGGCTGTACCTGGGGCTTGGAATGAGGAGTGGCCAGAGTCTGCTGATGTCGTGAGTCGAAGTTAAGCCTAAGCTCGGCAGAGCCCCACCGTGCCCCCACCCCGCCCCGCTGACTGGTTTCTGGCGCCCAGCTAGTATCTGCGCAGGCCTTTACAACTCGTGCAGATTCTGCGGGGCCGCGTACTCGCGTTTATGTTCACTGTCGGTCTTGAGGACGTGTGCCGTTTACATGCCTTGCAGTCTTCATTCACGCGCGGCCTGTGCGCACCACCGACTGCATCCGCGTCCACCGCCAGCAGTCAGGCGTCCTAGGCGTCCTTGCGCCATACCGCCCAATCACCTGCTTCTTTGTTTCACCACACAACTGCCGTCGATGTGACCTGAATGGTGAGGCGTGGTGCGGGGCCGCAAGGGCACGGCGGCGATAGGCGGCGTCTCGCACGGCGGTCAGGCCTGGTCAGGCGTGCCGCGGCCAACCGTTCCATGCGCGGCGGCAGGATTCCGACCACGCGACATAGCCTGTTTCCTGTTGACAGTTAACTCAGCACGTCATTTGAAATACTTATCAAAGGCGCGTCGTTTCGTCGTGCGCTGTTCACGTCGCTTTTCGAGCCCTGACCTCTTTCCTTTTCAGACGACGACTGATATTCAGTAGCAGAGTTGGCAGGAAGCGCTTGAACCATCTTTCAGGCCTAGCAACGCACCGCACGTGGTCGAGGCGATGAACCTTTACGCTCACGCCTAAGCGTGCGCGTTGGCGCTCACGTATGTAACTGTAACCCGGGAAAGGCGAAGGAGGACTGCTTCAGCATGGACGCCACCGGCCAACCTCAACTCGGCGCGCTATCCTCCTTCGACCCTGTCACGCACGGTCCACTGCCCGAGCGGCGCAGTTTGCCGACGGTGGACAGCGCCGACGCGTCTCCCGGCAGGTCGAACCGCTGGAGGAATCTGGGGCCGTCGGCGTCGCTACTTGCCCCAGAGCCTCCCAGGGACAGCCCGCCAACGGTGCCATCACCGCGCCACCAGTTCCCGGCTTCTCCCTCTGGCCGCTTTCCCCCGATTTACCGGACATCTCTGCCCGGGTTCCCAGCAAGCGGCGCCAGCAGTGGCGGGAACGCGAGCAATGGGGCGCGCTCCCCGATGGTTCGGGCGGCTACAGATGAGGTCAATGCCGTTGGCCGAGCGTCGGATGAGAAATCATTACTGCGGCTGGCGGTCTCTCGCGCCGCCCACACACCGAACCACCCCGGCTCGCCTTCTGCAGCCTCCCGCCAGCGGTCGTCAGGCCCCGGGTCGGTGTGCAGCGACGACGACATGACGCCACGGGCGGTGGACGCCAACGTGCCTATGGATCCCATTGCTGCCATTCTCGAGGCTCAGTTAGACAAGTTCCTGGCGGAACAAGCCAAGAAGTCCCCATATGGCAGCCCGTTACAGCGCTGCTATCTGGAGCAGGAGCGCGACGCGCTTAGCCAGCAGGCTGGCGCTGGGCCAGACTCTGCGGAGGAGCCAGGTCCGCAAGTCGATGAGATGGCACGGGCGCAGTCGGGACCGTTGCTACCGTCCATTCAGACGACGTCCCCGTCACTGGCCGCGAGGAAGGGCGCTGAGCGGGCGCCTCCACCACAGCTGGAAAGCACGGAGCCAGATCCGGAGCGCAGCTGCCGAGGCAGCCGCGCTGCAGGGCACGAGAGCGACACGGAGGTGGAGCGCAGGCAGCGGGAGGACTGCACCGTGGCGATGTGGCGCCCCCACGCTGCGTTGCTGGCGGCAGTGCGACTGCCGCACTCCCCCTCCATTGGCGCCGCCTCCACCCGGGCACTGCACCGGCTGAGCTACAACGGGCACTACGCGGGCGCGCTGGCGCCTGTTTCGGTGGCCGTCGCTGCGGGTGGGAGCGCGAGTGCTTGCGCGGTGGGCGGTCCAGCTGGTGGCGCTGAAGCGGGTAGCCCAAGGCTGAGCCTTGGCGGCGGCGGCGGCGGCGGCGGCGGCGGCGGCGGCGGCGGCGGCGGCGGCGGCGGCGGCGGAGGGCCAAGCAGCCCGTTCGCGGGGTCCGGCAGCAGCAGCTTCCCACGGCGCCTGCGCCTGCTCGCCAACCACCAGTCCATCGACGGCACGGCTGACTTGCTCCACAAGCCGTTGCAGCAGCTGGACGGCCTGCCGTACATCAACCCCGCGCATTCAGACTGTGAGTTGTGTGTGGGAGACGGGGGGAGAATGTACCGTAACCTTGGAAAGTCATGGCCTGGATAGTTGCGCGCCCACTGGTTGCCGGTGCCCCACGCTCAACCTTTGCATGTGGAATTGTGGATGCTTGCATACCGCAACATCTTGGTCCCGTCCGCGCAGGGAAGGAACGGCGCCAGGAGCTGAAGAAGCGCCTGCTGGCCATGCCGCGCGTGCAGCACGTGGAAGCCCTGCGCGACCCGCAGCTGCCCTTCCTGGCGCGCGTTCCCGATTGGAACCAGATCTAACAGGTTACCCGAGACACGATATCTAACCTTTCGAAGCAGGCGTGTCCATGGAGAACAAAGTGTGAGCAGGGATCCGTGGGCATGGGATTGTCGTAAGACGAATAAGCCGCTGGAAAGCGGCAGGCATTCTGCCCGGCCACCATGTGAAGTGGCACGGTTGGACAGGTACACGTTTGTGACGACTGCACGTGTGGCCGCAGTTTAGGTTTGAATTACTGTATGCTCTTGGGTGGCTGTTGACACTGCAGTCTGAAAGGCTCACAGCAGATTGGGCGTACTGTTCTGCCCAACAGCGCTAGAACTGATGTGCGGTGGCATGGAAAGGCACATTTGTGCATGATGTGATGCCAAGAGCGCATGCGTGCAGATGTAGGAAGGCAGCACCAATTATGTGTTTGCGAATGAGCGCCGACAAGGCTGCTGTGCGACTGGATTGTATGCAGGATGCATGCCCAAAGCTTGCAACCCGGCTGGCGAGTGAGCTGGGTTACCGAATGGGTAGTACCGTAATCATGTGGGGGAACGTCACTGTGGTCGGTGCGCGTGCAGTGGTACATGAAGGACAGGATGCCCCGCACCCCGTGGCACCATGCGTGCTTGCCCGTGCTTGGGCGCGATGGTACAGGGCAAGGGGCATGGCCTCAACGGCCTCAACCCACGATCGCCACATCGCTGTCGCTGTCACTGCTGATCTCCACCACCTCCTTCTTGGCCGCCTTCTCCTCTGCCTTCTCCTCCGCCTTCTGCCTCTTCTCAATCTCTGTGCGCGCCACTGCCGCCAGCTCCGTAAGCTTGCCCTTGCGGGCGCCCTTGCGGCTGATAACAATGCCTGCCTCGACTTTGTAACCCGTGGCGCAAGTTTTGCAGCAAACTGTGGAAAGGCCGCTCGCGCCAGTGTCTGGCGGCAGCCAGTGTGCAGTGTGCCGTATTCAACCAACTTAAGACAGTCTATTGAGAGCGCCTGTACCGATGCGGATTGGCCGGCAGGCTGAAAGTTTGCTGTTGCTGACTTTCCGCACGCTCCGGGCGCCCGGCCAGGCGATACGGTAGCACCAGACGCACACACCGCAACGCCACACGCGTAACACAAAGTCGCAGCCTCGCAGGACACCTGCTTGCCTTGGCTTGGGCGCTCGACTGCGCCCGCTTGCCCATCCCATGCATGCGGCTCATCGCTCTAACGCGCCGGACCCTTACGGACCTACGACCCTGCCGCTGACTGCATGGGCAAGAGCATCATGGGGTTCGTGCCAAAATGGCCCTGAGTCCCAGCGCCCATGACCAGCCCCCGACAATATTTTTGAAGAAACCCCGACTGGTACACTGCTTTTATAGACTCTGCGTCAACGCGTGTGCCCCTCCGTGCCGTTCTTAGCCACTACCAAACGCTGCGGAATATCACCCTTACTGCTTACATATTATTGTGCTATCGTGACTGACGAGCTGAGCACAAGTAGCCAGAGCTTGAACTTGAAGTTTACTATTTCTGTGTTGTCAGGCCAGGGCGCTCTCTAATATGGCGTCGCTTCAAGAAGTTCCCTTGCCCGGAACAGCGCTAGCAGAGGAGCTGGATCAGCGGCTGTTGATAGTCTTGCGCGATGGGCGCAAAGTGCTCGGCACGCTCCGCTCGTTTGACCAGTTCGCAAACCTCGTTGTCGAAGGAGCTGTAGAGCGGATAATCGTCGGAGAGCAATTCGGCGACATCCCCATGGGCCTGCAAATAATCCGAGGCGAGAATGTGGTGCTTCTGGGGAGAGTGGACGAGGCGAAGGACGCGCCGGAGGGCCTCACACGAGTATCAGCTGCAGAAATCAAGGAGGCGCAGAAGGGGGAGAAGGAGCTGAACAAGCTGAAGAGCACGATACGTGCGCGGATGGACTTCCTGGACCTGGACTAGGCCCCCACTGCTGGTCCTGGTCCCATACCGGTGACGGGGCGCCCGTCTGCAAGCATCGGTGTCGGGGGCTGCAATGTATGTTGTAGAAGAATGGCAAGTGGTGTGCATTTCTGTGTGGCGTAATAGCAGCCGATGCAGGGTGTTCACACGGTGCGCTGAGTTGCGGCACGCGCGTGGGCAGATTCGGATGGGCGATGTACACGGCGTATTGCCTGGACCGTAACGTGGAATTAGTGTGATCAAGGTGGAAGGCATAGTTTGAGCCGGTTGCTCCGAAGGAAGAAAGGCTATGCCTGCAGGTCTGGCGTCTAGAAGTCAGGAATGCGGGTACCTGGTGCTGTAGCCGCCGCTTGCCCGCAGCAGATGAGGGTTGCGGCACCTTGTCTGTCACACCGTTGTCGCTCATGTGTCGTTTGAATTGTAGGGGCATGGACTGGGGGCCGAGTGTTAGCGGAGTGACAGGTGGAGGAGCTACGAGTTGCAACCATGTGGGAGGGACACATTACGCGCTGCCGTCGGACCGGTGCTGGCTGCGGCCGTACCGGAAGCAGTTGTGTACACGCATGCAGCGTATCGCTTTGCCGGTGCATGCGACGCGAGTCAGACAGCTGTAAATTGAGGCGCAGTCTGAGCACTGGATGTCGCAGGAATCGGATTGAAAGCTTCGATGTGCGGGGCTTCATCAGCGCATACAGTCAACTGCCCAGCCCACCCACCAATGAGGCGGGTCACGAACTCAGTCGATCCCACATTCCCACTCCGGCTTGCCAACCTGCCGGGTCGGACACTTAGGGTATCGGAGCCCGTGTAAACCGGCTGCTGCTGGCTTGGTCCGAGGCAGCTCTGGGCAGTCGAAAGGCTGGAGCCAGACCGGCTTGGTTCATGGCTTCTTGCCGCGCCGCCCAGGGCCGGCTAGGTAAGGGGGCTGCACTTGGGGCTGCCATGATTTCCTAGACGTCATGATGTGCTGATGCAATCGCCAGAGACAATCGACCACCATCAAAGGCAATTGCCCAATCGCAGACAGTAGGGGGGGATAGGAAGACTGGCCACGGCACTTAAGGAGAACGCGGCCATCTTGGCGGCAAGCCACAGCCAACACAGTTCGGACTTTGGAGTGCCGTAAGACAGCAGTGACGACGAGATTGTGTAGAGGTGCCCGACGGTGATTCTGAGTCCGGCTTATTCATGCTGATTGATTGCTGGGCGACTGCTGCATGGCCGGGTAGCTCGTGTTGGTTCGCCAAGATGTTTGAACTCCAACCTGGCCTGGCCTGCACCTGCCGGCCCCAAACTGACACTCCTCAGTCGTAAGGACAGGCACATTGCTCCATGCGACAGCACGTCTAACGCTTTACGCAAGCAGGTCTCTCCAAGAAACCCCAAACCCACAACATACGGGGCTTAAGATATAGCTCCCTCCGCGATACTCCAAAGCCTAGCGTGCGTGAATGCATCGGATACTTTGCATGCAACTCCAACTGCCTGGGTCTTCCATGTACGGCGCGGGGACCCGCAGCTTCTGCCACCATACGGCGCCCCTGCCAGTATGTCGGCGCATCATCGTAACGCGCCTATTTCTCCCTTGTGTCATGTAGTTCCAACTCTCCGTGTAAGGTATGCTGTACCGGGTGTCCCAACCTGTCACAAAACTTCCTTCGGATGGTACACGCGGCCCAACCCCTACAGTCACCTCGCGCAACACCGGCCGAGGAGCAGCAGGCCTGTGCGGCCTCGCGTCGCGTCAGTGCCCTTTGCCTTGGGGTAGCATCGCATCAAGTCACAAAACTGGGCAGTTCGACGAAGAATAGTAAGGAAAGTATGTGTTAGTAAGCCTCACACGCACAACTTCACAACATTGCACCGGCGTGTGTATGTAGTGCCCCCACCAGCCCCCACCAGCCAGTCCCAGGGGGGTTTCAGGAGGCACGCGGCGCTCCAGTGGTGTGGGCGGCGTCCCAACCATTTCATGCTTGCTTGCGGCTTGGCGAGCGCGCGTCGCCGCGGCCACCGCTGCCCTGGTCGCCCTGTCCCTGCTCGGGGCTGTCACTGTGCGGCAGGTCCACCTCGTCGCGAATGGTGTCCAGCTGCTCCGACAGGATGCGCACCTGCACGGCCCAGTGCCAGTGCAAACAGACATTCCAGGTTCTCACATCGGGTGCTGTGTCAGGCTGTCGGCACTGACGCTCCCGGGGTACGGTATACAAGCGTAAGCGCTTTCGTGTACGCCCACCCCTACAGGATGACCCTCCTGCCGCCGCAGGTCCACCAGACCAGGCCCACCTTTTGCGTTGCCTCCTGCAGCGTCACCTCGTCCACGCTGCTCATGCTGACGCTGATGGTCGAGTTCATGACCGCCGTCGACGCCCGCCCAGGCTTGCTGGCGCCGCCAGCAGTGCCATTCAGGCCGCCGCTCGCCACGGGCACAGCCCCGCTGTCAACCGCCGCGCCGGCGGCAGCCGCCGCAACAGCGGTGCCCAACAGCATCGGAGCCGCCGACTCGGGCGCGGTGAGGCGCGCCACGGCCTCCCTTGCGCGCGCCAGCTCCACCTCCTCCTCCGCGGCCTCAGCGGTCGCCTGGGCCTCCAGCAGTTGCCGCTCCAGCTCCTCGTACCTGTGTGCACACACGTGTTCCGGTAATCCCTCAGGTTCTAGAATACGGATCACCGCGGCTGACCAGACACGTCCTTGCCGCCGCGCCCTAAGTTAGTAGTCAGCGGGTGCCCGAAGTCGGAGCCGCGCGACGGCACTCCTCACCTGACCATGATCTCCTGGCGGCGGCTGGAGAACTGGGAGGGGAAGAAGGAGGGGAAGTAGCGCTGGATGAAGCCGAACACCAGCACGTGGCCCAGCGGCGACAGCGGGATGATGAGGATGATGGTGAAGGGGATGAACGTCAGCAGGTCGCGGGCGGTGCGCCGCAGCGCCGACACCTCGCGCGGCTTGAGGACATTGCCTGCAGGCGGCAGGAAACAGTGGGTGGGAGGGGCAGGTGGCATGCGTCAAGGCCAAAGCATGCGCGAGCTAGTCGGCGGCGATCCAGGGTGTGCGAGGTGTCGCCTGTGCAGTTCTGCCACACCCGTCCAGGCCCGCCGCTCACCCAGCGCCGCCTTGAGGAAAAGGCGGACGCCCGTGCCCACGTCGCCGCCCAGCAGCTTGAAGCCGCGCGTGAGGAAGTTGACCGCCTCCTTCACCTTGTCCAGCGACTCGCGCAGCTGCAGCCGGGCCTTGGTCAGGCTGAAGCCCTGGCCGCCGAACACCGTCTGGTCACTGCGGAGGCGGGAGCAGGGAAGGGAACGCGGTCGGCGACAGACGCTATCCTGCGCCACCCCACGTCCATGCCAAGACCGCTGGGCGCCGGGACACGGCGCTACACGACCGCCCTGACCGACACCCCCCACCCCACCCCACCCCGCACCGCACCGCCCTGCCCTGCCGCCTGCCTGGCCCGCCACTCACGCGACGCCGACGCGCATGCGCATGTCGGGGATCTCCGCCGCCAGCTTGCCCAGCACCTCGTCGTTGATGAGGGCCGGGCCCATCACCACCGCCGCGGCCGCATCCGCGCCTGCTGTGCCCGCCGGCGCGCCGTGGCTGGCGGGCGCGCCCGCGGCGTTGCCCGGCCCCTCGCCGCCCGCCTGCAGCGCCGCGGCCAGCAGTGTGAGCTGCTCGTCCAGCCAGGCGAACTCCGCCACCAGCAGCGCCAGCTCGTTGGTGGAGCCGTCACGCGCCAGCAGGCCTTCGGGCATGCATCAAGGCGGGGTTCGAGGTTAGTTGATGGGAGGCTGCCCGTATCACGACCCTACTACTTGCGACAATTTTTCGGTTCTACCCAGCATGGGGCGCCAGGTGTTTGCATCTGAAGGATACCCTGCTGACCCGTGTGCCGCCGCCCCGGTCCTGTGTAGCTCACCTCCCTGCTGCACGCCGTTGAAGAAGTCGAGCGCCTCCGCCTCCAGGCTGCCGAAGATGTGCTCCATCTCCAGCTGCAGCGTGCGCACCGCCAGCATGGAGCTGAGGTGCAGCACCTGCGCGTCCAGGCCCTTGAGCTGGATGGCCACCTGCGGGCGGCGCGGGGGGCAGGTCGGCACCGACCGAAGGTATCAGCGTCTTGGATACCACACCCGCCAAGGTCAGAGAGCAGAAAATACGAAGTTACGCGCGGCAAGGACGCGGAGAGGCGGCAAGAGTCGCCCACCTGCACGCGGTCCTGCAGTCCCGCCTTGCGCAACCGGTTCTCCCGGGTCTTCGACGCGTCCTGCAACTTCTTCTCCAGACCCTCCAGCTCCAGCGACAGCTGGCTGATAGCCTGTGTGGCCAGAGGCAACGCGCAGCGTGGCAACGCATCAGGGCAGCCGCAAATTACCACCCGAGAAGCGGCGCGGCAAAAAAATGGACCCCCCTCAGCACATGCAGCGCACACCCCACCACAACGGAAGCCCCTACAGTACCACGACGCCTTGGCCCACACTTGCACCCACTGGCGCCCACTGCGTCACCCCCTCACCAGCTCGCTCTGCTCCTGGCTGCCGACGGGCATGGGCAGGTCCAGCCCCGCCCGCTGCGCCGCCAGGCCGGCGGGGTGCATGGGGCTGCCGCCGTTGAGGCGCACCCACAGGCCGCGCAGGTAGGAGCTGGTGCCCTTGACCACCTCCAGGAAGTCCTGCTCGCTGGCCTTCTTCAGCGCCGGCTTGATGTTGTTGGCGATGATCTCGCCCGCCACCCGCTCAGCAGCCTGGGGCGCGCCGGGCGGCCAGGCAACGTCAGCAGGCAGCGCTCGCCGCAGCGCAGCAGCCCCGTCCGCTGACTATACCACAGAGGGTGCGGGCCCAAAATCCAACCCGACCGCCCAAAGGCTCTGGGAGCAAAGTTGCCCCAACCCGCGTCCCCACCTCCAGCCTCTCCAGGGCCGACTTGCGCGGCGACACGCCCGGGATGTCCGCTGCGCTGCTGCCGCTGGCGACCGCCCCGGTGCCGCCGCCCTGCAGCTCATCCAGCGCCACGCGGCGGCTGTACTTGGCATTACGCGCCTCGATGTAGTGCAGCGCGCCATCGCTGAGGGGCGGCGGAAAGGGATTGGCATTTTGACAAGGACAGCAATTGCGCTTCTTGCGGCAGTGTACCACAACAACCCTTTCGTGTGCTGCTGCATACAGGCTTGTCCGAGCAGCGACGTGCCAAGCGGCCGCGGCAATGTTTCATGCCCCGCGCTGCTGACGTACCCGCTGACGGGGATGTGCGGTAGCTCCGCCGCCAGGCGGTCCCTCAGGTTTGCAGCCACCTGACGGACCAGTGTCCGGACGCGCTCCTCGCTGGTGGACGCCGAGGCGCCAGAGAAGATCGCGCTGCCGAAGCCAACCGGCAGCGAGCGCAAACCGGCCTGCATGGGGCGTATGGCAATGCGACTCACATGTTCCACACTTGGATCCTGTATCCATTTACGTGTTCACAGCAGGCCGGTGGCCGGTTTGCGCGGCATACCGTGTGCCCGGTCGATACCCCCACCCCCCGAATGCACCCCACCTCCAGCCTATCCTCATCAAGATTGTGCCCCGCCCACAGCCTTCCGCCCTGCACGCCTAGCTCTGTCACAGCGCAGCCGTACCTTGAGCTGCTCCGCCACCAGCGCCATCTCCGCCGCGCTCTCCAGCGCCCCCTTCAGCGCCTTGTCCTCATCCGCACTGGGGTTCCGTGTGGACGCCGTGCCGGGCCGCTCGCCACTCCCCTCGCCCGACTCCTCACCGCCCGGCAAGCCCGCGGCCGAGCCCACGGCCGCTGTACTGGTGCTCATCGGCGCCGCCTCTGAGTCCGAGTCCACCTCTGGTGCTGGGGGCGGGGCCACGTAGATTGGCGTCGCCAGCCCCAGCAGGTGCTGTGCGCGAATGAGGTTGCGGTACAGCCGCCGCGTCTCCACCAGAGTAGTGAGCCGCCGCACGCGCTCATCGGAGCGGCGCAGCACGTCATCCTGCGTCTGCTTCGGCAGCGAAAGCGATTGCAGCGCCGTGGGCGGTGCGGCCGAGGCGGCCTCTGTTGCCGCGGCCGCTGGCACTGTCGCAGCAGCTGTGATGTCGACGCGGGAGGCCGCGGGTGCGCCAGCGGGAGCCGGCGCCGTGGACGGCGCCTTGACCTGCTTCTTAGTCGAAGACCTGCAGGCGCCAGACGCACCCACAAGCTAAGACCCGGTGACATGCAGGTTGTATCGATTTGCTGGCGGCTGGGTGCTTCTCGCCTGCGCGCGGCGTGGGCGGTGCCAACTGGGCTGGCGCAGCACCATTGCTAGCCACCCCCACACGCTTCGCGTCCCCTCGCCCAGTCGACCTATGGCCACCATGTGCCGTGACGCGCAGCAGCTGGTCCCCGAGCATCGCTGGCGCCACGGCACCTGCCACCTGCGAACAGTAGCTGCAGGCCAAAGCCCGCGCAACACCCACCGCCGACAGCTGGCCGCTAGGCCCGAAGGCCGGCTCCTCCTAAGTTACAGCCTCAACCAGCGACTTGGCTATCTGTGGCCCCCAAGTTGCGCAGCCGACCGGCCGGTCTTACCCTGGCCCGGGCGCCGTGGCCCTGGCGTGGACGCTACGATGTCCCGAACGGTCGCGGAGACTGCGAAGAGTGGGCAGCCCGCATGAGTGGTCTAGTGAATATCGCGTGTGACTATTGCACTGCAGGGCGAGCCCGATACCGCTTCCGAAGGTCCTACCTTTCGGACGCTAAAGCCGGGCTGAATGGGCCTGACAGAGGAGCCGGAACTCTCAAGCGCGGCTGCACTGCTGGCCAGGGTTTAGATGAAGCATGGCGTCCAGAAGTGCTGGCGCCGCTCGAGCAGGGAAGCGACGAGCGCATCGCAGCTGCCTGACAGTATATAATCAAGCCAGTGTTTGCTGCCCCTCTCACGCAAGGTCAAGCCACAAGGCAATCGAACAACGTTGTTGGGACTGGTCGGTGACTCCGCTGGCGGGAGCGAGCCAGACTGGGTCTAATATTGTGTGGGCAAAATTATTTGCGATGTGTATTGTCGCACACAAGAGAGCGTAAACACAAAGTAAACATGCGAAATGCGCATCCGAATACCCTTTTCCTTGCTTGCTGGCGCTAAGCCGATCTCGCGCAGCGGCCCCGCCCCCGGCAGGCTAGGTGCTTTCTACGCATCATCATCCTTGCCAAGTCTCGCTGAGAGGGCGATGGCAGCGCGCCCGCGCAGAAACTAACACACGCACCCGCACTATACTCCACCGCCGACCCCCCAATACCCCCGCCAACGCCAGTCGTTTAGCACCGCCATCAGCTCCGCCTGCTAATAGTACACTTGTCGCCACAGCAGCAGTCACAGAACTGAGTGGAAATACAAAGCCATTGAAAGGCGCACGGTTCTCCGTCATTCTTACTACACACGTGCCACTTCCCGCACACGGCCACTGCCCCCATACGGCCACTTCATCCACCAAGACGCTCATGCGAGGTTGCCGGTCGCAGCGACCTTGCCCACGACCACGATGCACGGCGACAGCTGGCCCGCCTCCGCCAGGTCCACCTCCGCGGTGTCCAAGCTGGTCAACCACGTGTGCTGCTCGGGAAGCCCCGCCGAGCGAATCACCGCCACCTGAAGCGACCGCAGCAAGAACGGTTAAGCGCACTGTGGGCACGCCCAGGACCGCCTTGCAGTGCCCGTGTCCCCCAGCCCCCAAAGACTCATCACGCCAACACTGCGGCACTCACCGGCGTATCGGGCGCCCAGCCCGCGTCCTCCACCAGCCGCCGGGCTATCTGCCCCAGGTTGCGGCCCGCCATCAGCACCACCAGCGTAGGCAGCTCCCGGAACGCCGCCTGTGTTCGTTGCATGAGTGGCTGCTGCTTTGCGATAGGCTCGCCACTTACAGGAGCCCCTGCGCGCTGGCTGCGAACGGGGCACCTGCTAATAGCACCGCTAACAGCCCCTGCTTCCGCAGCACGACTGGGGGGGCAGGCGCCAACCCCAGGCGCCGTGCAGCCGCCCCCCGGCCCGGTGCCCTCACCCAGTTTGTTCCGGCCACGTCGTGCCCGCTGACCACGGTGAAGGAGTTGCTGAGGCTGACGTGCGTGAGCGGGAATCCCGCGAACAGTGGCGCGGCCAGGGCGGACGACACGCCCGGCACCAGCTCGTAGGGGATGGAGGCGGCAGCCAGCGCCGACATCTGCCATGACGCAGGGGAGGAGGTGGGGTTGTCAGGGCGATGCAGGCTTCCGGTTGGTCGCTGGGGCATGCGAGACGTGCCGTTGTGGCCTCGCCCACAGGGTGGCCTCTGCTTGCGTACCTCGCTTGCTACTCGTGAGAACACGGCCGGGCAGCCGCCTTTGAGCCGCACCACTTGTTTGCCCTGGAGTGCAGGAACGGCGAGTGAGCGTGTCAGGATCCGGCAGCAGCAACACACACACACACACACACACACACACACACACACACAGACCACAGAAACAAACAGAGAACACGTCTCGCTTCCTAAACTTCACCCTGTCCACCTGGCTGCACAGGTCCACAATGATGCGGTCGATCTGCGGCTGCTTCAGGCTCTCGGCTTTGCCGCCCCGCTTGCCCACATACACCAGCTCGGCTGTGGGCTGCGCATAGCTCAGTGCGTCCTGCAGCCAGACACGCAGGGAGGTAGGCAGGAAGGCAGGTGCGAGGCCGCCGCACGACATGATTTGATGATGCAGTGCGGGGGGGGCCACAACGCGCGCAGCGGGCTGCCGCCGCCCCAACCGCCATGTCGGTACACCCCATCCCCCCTTCCCCGCCTCCATCCCACCCCCGCACCTCGCAACCCAGGTCATCGTACACAATAGCGTCTGCTGCCCCGATCAGCTTCACCGCCCGCATCTGTGCACCGCATGTATGTGCACGGCCAGCGGGCAGGCAGGCGTGTTAGTGCAGTGCTGGCAGTTAATAGGGCCACCCACAATACCCTCCCCGAACTCCCGTACACACGTAAAGGCCTACCCTCAGTCTTCAAACCTGAATCATTCAGATCGCACCGTAAGGTAGTCAGCGGGGCCGGGGCCCGCGCCGACCAGATAGCATCTCCCTGTGGCTACGCTCACGCCGGTGGCTTCGCTCCCGCTAGCAGCGGCGGTCGCCGTGCGTGTGTGGTGGCAGGAGCCGTGCTGCTTAGTTGGACACCTGCTTTTCAATTGCTTTGTAACAGCAAGTCCTAATACAGGTCGTCGCCGCTGCTCCAGTGGCAGGCGCAGGTGATTATAATTGCATCGCATGTTCGCAAGTCAGCACTTCACGAGTTCATGGCCTAAATCGATTGAATTGTCCTAAAGTATTGTAGTATCACATGGACTTGGGGCGTTGGGCGCACCTTTCCCCCGAAACAGTGGACCCCTGACGGCGCGCCAAAGGGCCCTCGCCCGCCCCCATCCCCATGTGCCCGGACCCCATCGTCGCTCGCTCCGAGCTTGCATGCCTGTCGCCAAACATAACAAGCCTCAGCCACGCGTGACGCGTCAGTACTGGGCATGCCCTGGGCGCTGCCACCTGGAGTCGGTGCGACTAGCCCCTGCTAGCCCCGGCCGGGCCGCGGCCACGCTGCCAAGCACGCTGCGGCTACGGGCACCCCTGGCTCGCATCCACGTGCATCGCAGGTCAGTTGCGTCAGTTGCGTCTGGGGGCACGGTGCGCAACACCCCGGGTGGCGCCAGTCTATGTCAGAGCGTTCATCTGAGCGCGTAAGGCTATGGCCGGTATGATGCGTCAATAGGCGGTGGGTGCGGATGCCGCCATGGCACGCAGGGCAGCGCAGGGTCCCTGGAAGACCCCGCAGGCAAGACTCAGCGCGCATCTGCCTTCTCCACATAACTTGAGTTGTGCTAGCCCTGATGTACTGGAACTGTTTTGCGCCTTCCCTGGACAAGCAGACACTTCTACAGGTAAGTAGCGTACGCGACTACGCATTCATGTGCATGGCCGTTTCCAGCCAGGATCCACTGTCCAGCCTGACCGGCACGACGCGATGACCTTACACTTCGTTACCTTCCATGCTGCCGCGTATATACTTTGGGGGAAGCTCTGCAGGGTCGTCGAGACCCGGCGATTCGGATCCAGCTTTTCTCAGCCGTTGCTGCTGTCACCTGTCATGGAAGGAGTCGGAACTTCACATCACTTAACGCCCTTTTCCGCGCTGCTTCAGCGCCGCCTAAACAGCGCCGCCCCACCATTTGCTCGCAAGCGTACCGTACTTCGCCCATGCGTTTCTGAACAAGCACGCGCTGAAGCTGCGCAGCAGGTCCCCCTTTACCATCAACCTCAACCCCACACACCATGACCCGCCGCGCCAAGCCGCTCCTGCGCCTGCACGCGGCCCGCAGCCTGCTGGGCGCGCTGGCCTCACTCAGCGGTATCGCGCTGCTGCTGCACACACTGCCGACCCTGGGCCAGGACCTGGTGCTGGTGGGCGGCAGCGCGGGCTGCATCGATAAGGTGCCGGGGGCGCCGTCGAAATTAAAGGTGCGGTGGGTGGCAGCGCAGCGCGAGGGTGGCTGCCCGGCCAGTGAAGTGTGCGGAGACTTGAGGTGCCGGGCAGCTGAGTCACGACACCCAAATCACGGGAGGCTGCAGCTTGAGATGCCGGCGACAGCCTCGGGGAGCGACCTGCTCACCTGCTGACTGCGGAAGCAGCTGCCGGGGCGACTGGGCAGTCACCGTGGCTCCGCCTGAACGCCGCCCCACGGCCCACACGTCCCTCCAGGCCACGGCCAAGGACGGCAAGGTGCTGCTGGCCTGGGAGGCGCCTGCCGACGGCGCCTGTGTGTCGCAGTACGTGGTCAACGTCATGGACGCCGCGCTGCCCGCTAGCCTGCAGGTGGGGACGGGGGCTGCATGCGCAGTTGTTTTCTCCGGATCAGGGGCGGATTGTGGGTTGTGGGGACCAGAGTGAGGTGAGGGCGGTTCCACAGATAGCAGTTGCATTTGGGGCATGTCAGCGTTTTGCAGCACATGGGCAAGCCTCGCCTTACCTCGTGCCGCGCATGCCCTGCCCTCGGCCCCAATCCTGCAGAGCACCAGCACCAGTGCGCGCTCCGCGGTGGTGGAGGGCCTCCTGAACGGCCGCACCTACGCCTTTGCAGTCCAGGTGCGTGCCTGTTACCCGCAGGGGGATCTGCCCGGCTGAGCCGCTGGCGTGGCAAGAGGCGGGGTGTTACGGTACTTGACTGCCGGAACATTTGTTGGTTCGCAACTTGGCACCACCCGCCTTGTGAACTCCTACAGGCGTACGCCAGCAAGTACCTGGGCGGCGGCACTGCCAAGGTGGGGACATGCGAACGCCGCACACAACCCTTGTCCGCGGGTAACCATCGACCCCCGAATGACCAGTGTCCAGCCGCACATCCTTACCGCACACCTCACATGATCTCCCGTCGCCCCGCCTTCATCGCCTTGTCGCTCCCCAACCCCCGCGCAGGTCCTGGCCACGCCCTCCGACCGCTGCGACCCCGCCGTCGCGCCCGGCAACCCCACCAACCTGCGCGTCCAGGGCCTCGACGGCGCCGCGCGCGTGTGCTGGGACGGGGTGAGCAACGACGCCTGCGTGGACGAGTGGCGCCTGTCCGCGGTGCTGGTCAGCGGGCCCGCCTTCCGCGACGCCAGCGGCGGCAGCAGCGGCGCGCAGCAGAAGATCTCCAAGGGCGCCTGTGCGAACGTGACTGGGCTGGTGAACGATGCCAGGTACAAGTTCAGCGTGCAGGGCTACTCCAAGGCGCGCGGCGAGGGCGCGGCGGGGGCGATGACGGCGCAGGTGGGCGCCACGTCGGCGGCCTCCAACGGCTGGGCGTGCAACTCCATGGACGGCTGCCACCCCGACCGCCCAGGTGCGCACGCGGGGCCGAGTGGCGGGGGCAGCGCGCAAGGCGAATCACGCGAATGCCGGTGTAAGCAACGCGCTTGCACGTGTCTGGCATTCGCGGGGCGGTCTTACTGCTTACAGCTAGGAAATACTTGGCCGGGAGCAGAGAGGGTGCGGACATGTTGTTCGGGGCCAATCTGGGAACACCAGGGCGTACGGCCGTACGGATGCGCTGTCGGGAAGGCATGGCTGCTTTGGCATGCTTTGGCATGCTTTGGCATGCTTTGGCATGGCTGCTTTGACATCTTTGGCACTCTGCCCCCCCTCCCCCATGTGTTGCTGCTATTGCATATGCCTGTCACTTATCTAATTTAGTTGATTTAGCTTGGGCTGGTATTCACAATCCCGCCCCCCTCCCACCCACCCACCGCAGGCCTTTGCTCCTCCGGCGGCGGCTGTGACGCCGTCAAGCGCATGGGCCAGTGCTACGCGCCCGCCATGCAGGACGTGGACTGGGTCCAAAAGCAGGTGTGCGTGGCGTGCGCGTTCGGCGTGGGGTTGCCCGCACGTAGGTACGGAGGCTGCACAGGGGGGCCTTCCTGCGTGTGTTACTTGGATTGCAGCTCCTCAGCGCAAACCGCTGCAAGCGCCTCCAGAGCGCCCTGCGCGAATGTCGGCCGCACAGAGACCGGTCATAATCTCCATGTACTGTTCGTAAGCCCGCCTAGCGCCTCGCGTCCGCCCGAACCTGCCAGCTGCCAATACACAGCCGCTGCTTTGCTCAAGACCTTGTCCGTCGGGACAGCCAGGCGTCAAGGATGCAGGCCCGTACGTGGCTTTGTCGCATTCGCGCCTCCCGTTTGTCATTGCTCCGGTTCGAGCCCACAGCATAGCTCACCATAGGGCTCAGCTTCGCCGCGTCGGAGGGTTATACGAGGCCCTGGCGCAGGGCCCGCGCACCGCCTGGTCGGACGGGCTCTGCTGACGCAGGCTGCGCAAAGCTCGGATCACACGCAGCAAGGCCCCTTGAGCTAGCCACTCCCCGAACCCATCGCCCCAGCCCTCGCCGCGCCCTTGTGTGCCGACCAGGTGACCCAGTGGTGCTCCAGCACGTGCGACTGCAAGCTCACCGCCGCACAGGGCGGCAGCCTCATGGGCGGCAGCAGCCCCTGGGCTGGCGCCCTGGGGGCCCTGGGCGGCCTGGGTGGCCTCGGCGGCCTGGCCGGCAGCGGCGGTGGCGCTGGTGCCGGCACCGGCACCGCCGCAAGCGCCGGCAACGGCGCCTTGCTGTCTGCCCTCATGTCCGCAGCAGCGGGTACCGGCGGCGGGGTCGCCGCCGGTGCCGGCGCCGGCGGTGGGTCTGCGCCGGGATCCCCACTGGGCGGTTTGGGCGCTTTCCTTGGGGCCGCTGGCCCAGGCGGCGGTGGACTCGGCGGGGTTGGAGGCTCGGGTGCGGCCGGCGCCAACACGCCCGGCATGCCATTCGGGCAGGAGCTGTCCAATCTACTAGGCGGCAGCCTGTTCGCAGGCGGAGTGCCTGGCGGCGCCGGTGGTGGCGGCGGCTCTTCGGCCGCGGGCGCCGCTCCAGCCATGTTCAACCCGGCTTCCAGCATTTTCGGCGGCGGCGGCGGGGCTGGTGGAGCTGTTAGCGGCAGAGGCGGCGGCGGCGGCGGTGGCGGGTTGCCGGCCGGCGGCACGCTGCTGTCGGATCTGCAGGACACGCGCACGGGGCAGTTGGTGACGGGCGTGGCCAACGGGCTGGTCCAGAGCGGCGTGGTGGGCGATGCTGTGGGCAAAATGGCGTCGCAGTATGTGAACAACATGCTGCAGTCGCGCCTGGGCGCAGGTTCGGGCCAGTGATGTCTTGAAATGAGCCCGCCTGCATGTGCTCTGCGTGTGCTGCGATCCGACATATCTCCTTTGATCACCGCTGAAGCAGGGAAAGCTCAGGCGTGATTTGCGTAGCCTCGGTGACCTCAAGTGCTGTGCGACAAGCGGGTAGACGCCATGTGATTGGTCTGCTGTAGTTGCGCTGCGTACTGGATGCATCGATACGGTGGTAGAAACAGGGCAAGGTATGAGATGAACTCACAATTTCCATTTTGCATTACAGTAGGCATGCCGGCTACGGTTCTACACGACTGCGCGGGTAAATCATCCAACTCAAGTCACCGACACGTGTACGACGGGCCAACATACCTGCCGACACTACCGAACTGTCGCACAAAGGGGGAGGTGCACAGCCTGGCTGCTGGCCTGCATTCAGAGTTGGATCCTTGAACCCTCGTCCAGAATTCACATACTTGTACACACGACGATCATGGCGACCGTCAGAAAAAGAGAATTAGTAGGGGCAACATACGGCACGCGCAGCGGTGGATAGCCAAGAATGCCGCATTGCGGAAAAACGCCGACGCAACAAACAAAGCGCAAAGGTGCCAGATGCGGATACTGCATCTGGCGCCGTGTCTAGAGATGAATCTCAGTCCATGCTGCGGTCATGCATGACCCACGCCTTGGACAACCTCATGCCGGAACCTGCTTGATTACCCACACAGTTCCAGCCTCACACACCAGCGCGATAGGGACCACGCTCATCAAGAGAAAGCACCCGACTGCTTGAAAGCATTAATAATTCGCTCTTAACCCCAGCACACTGTATTGCTACAACAATACCCTCTCGGTGGTTAGATTTCTGATACCCAGACATCTTCTTCCGTATCAAACAACGGTAGCGCCCCGTTTAGAACGCGACGGTGGCCGAGGGCTTGCCCAGGTCCAGGACCGGCAGCAGCGCTGCAACGCCGTTGCCGCCGGCGCCCTGACCCGCACCCTTGGCTGCCGCCAGCGCTGCCAAGGCAGCTGCCTCAAACTCCGCATTCGACCCGCCGCCGCCGCCAGCCCGCCTCGCCAACAGCGCGCTCAGCAGGTCTTTGGCCTGCGCCTCGCTAAGGCCCGTACCACGGCCGGCCGCCGCAAGCATCGCGGCCTGCGACACGCCGCTGTTGTTGGTGCCGTTCACATAGCCCTGCTGGGTGCTCCCGCGGCCCTGATCCCGCTGCTGCTGCGGGTAGCCACCGTCAAAGCCGCGGCTCGGACCGCCACGGGCCGCAGCCGCAGCAGCGCCGCTGTCTAGCGAGACCAGGCGAAGCTGCGGCGCTGCCGGGTAGCCGCTGCCACTGGGGCGTCGCTGGCCGCCTTGCGGGTGCTGGGGCTGGTGCTGCTGCGCGTGCTGGGGCTGGTGGTGGTGGTGTGCCAGCATGGCCCGCTGCTGGAGGTCGCGCATCAGCATGCCGCCCAGGGCGCCGTGCATCCCCCGCTCATGCAAGTACTGCTCGTGCCGATGTTGCTCCTGCTGGCCGCCGCGCGACGGGCCGTGCTGCTGCTGCTGCAGCGCCGCCGCCGCGGCAATGGTCTCCATCAAAGAGCGGCCAGCCGCGCCCGCGCCAGCGGAAGCCGATGCTTGTGCTGTCTCCGCGCGGCGCTGCTGCTGCTGGGCCATCAGCATGCCCGCGCCCTCCACCGCAGCCTGCCGCTGCGCGGCCGCCAGCTGTCGCACCGCGGCTGCCTGGCGCTGCTGTTGCTGCTGCTGCGCCGCCGCCCGCAGCGCCTTGTCCTGATCCTGCTGTTGTTGCTGCAGCAGCATGTGGGTCAGCAGCACCTGCTGCTGCAGACCTGCCTGTGATGTCACCTGCACGTGCCGCGCCGGCTCCACTGCCCAAGCGTCCGCCGCGGAAGGTGGCGTCACACGCGCGCGCTTGATCGGGTGCATCTCGGGGCCAACGCTCGCTGACTCGACTTCGGCGTCTGTGAAGACGCGCGGGCTGCGCTGCTCCGCCGCCGCCGCGCGGCGCGCCTCCCACGCATCCGCGCCGGGACGCGTCGCGGCGGCCTGCAGGGAGCCGCCGGGGCTCTCCAATGTGGAGCCCGCCGCCGGCTGCTGACCGCGCTGCAGCATAAACGCGCTGTCTGCCTGCAGCAGCGATGAGGGTGGCGTGCGCAGCGGCGAGCGCGCGGGTCCCGAAGGCACCTGGCATGCCTCCACCTGTGCGCTGCCGCCGGTGCCGCCGCGGCCAACGGCCATCGCCGCCGAGCCGCCGTCCAGCGCATGTGCGGGCGGCGCAAAGGTGGAGTCAGAGCGCGGGCTTCCGGGGCTCGTGCCCCGCTGTGGCGAGGCGGGCGGCTCCTGCAGGCCCAGCTGCGCTGCCATGGCCTCCCGGCTGGGCGACAGCGGCGGAGTCCGCTGCTGGTGTTGCTGCTGGAGCCGCACGCGCTCGCCTAGGAGGGCCTGCAGCTTGCGAATGGTGTCAATGTCCAGCTGCCGAACGGGCATGGTGAGCAGCCGCTGCACGGCCTCCAGGTCAGACGAGGCGCCCGCCTGCCGCAGCAGCTCCGACAGGCTGCCGTCACTCATGGCCGCAGACGCCGCAGCTGCAGGTGCGGCGCCCTGGTCGTGCTGCACCACCTCCGGGCCAGCGGCCTGCGCCAGCGTCTGGGGCACAGGCGCCGGCTCACGGCCCTGCAGCAGACCGGGAGACAGCGCGGGCGAAAGCGCCGGTGACGCCAGGGGTGAGGGCGTCTGCTGCACGCGCGCCGGCTGCGTTGGCTTGGCCAGAATCTGCACCTGCTGCGCCTGGGGCTGAGACTGGTGCAGGCCCTCGCGACCACGGTGCGTGATGACCACGTGCCGCGTGGAGTTCTTGTTCGCCAGGCCACTCTATACGAAGCAACGGTGGCAGAAGGATGGAAGTCAACGCCAACCTAAAAACTAAAAACAAAAACCGAGTCAGCATGCAAGGAAATCAAACCTTGTTACCCATACACTCACAAAGTAGCTCCAGTCAGGGAAGCGCGCGTGTCTGTGGTAGTACATGCCACAGCGGTTGCACACCAGCTTTTTCTCAATGCGACGCCACTGGGGTGCCTCCACCACGCCGCAGTACTGCACATGGCAAGAAAGAGTGGAGTTAGGTAAACATGAGCTGTCTTGATCCAATACCGCATCTTCGCTCAGCGTAGGACGCCTCAAAGCGTCCTCCTGTACAGGTCTGCACAGCTACGGCATTCATCCCACACTTACGGGGTTCTCGCAAGGTCCTCCAGGAATCAGCGGCTTAGCCGAAGGCTTGCTAGGGTGCGAACCTGCGCTGGGCGGCCGTGCATCCACGATCTCCGGCTTGCCGCGAGCCTCCAACAGCACTGAGTCTGCTGGCCGCTTCAACGGCAGCTGGTTTTGGGGCCGGAGGTCAGGGTGGGCGAGAGGCCAGCGGGCACGGGTGAGGCGTTCACGATCACCGGTTGCGTTGGCCGCCCCGCCTGGTGCAGGATAACAGGCGCGCGCTGATGCTGGGGTGGGTGCTGTGATTGCATCTGCACCTGCAGCGGTAGCTGCAGGCGCAGTCCGCCGGGGCTGGTCACGGTCTGCTTCGCTGCATGCGCAAGGACCTGCGCGAGCTGCTGGTAGTTCTGGAGGTAGCCACCTGCAAAGTAAAGGGAGTTCAAAACAGTTTGTGCTGGGACAACCGTGCAGGCCGCTATGAGCGAGCGGAAGTGGCGGCATGCGTAATCGTAGAGAAGTGCGAACTGCGCAGGTGGTCAGGAAAACCATCACAAGAGGTCGCGCAGCCTCAGGCACACCCAATCGTGAATGTAACAGACGCGGGCTAGTTCGACTCGGCGAGTCAGGCCGCTGGCATAACCGTTTCCGCTTTGTGACCGGCCCGAGGACAACGCGAGCGCCCAGCTCACCTCCGGTTATGACTGAGTGCAGTGCGCTGCTGTCCACAGAAGCCAATCTGTGATTCGATTGCAGCTCCTCAGCGCAAACCGCTGCAAGCGCCTCCAGAGCGCCCTGCGCGAAAGTCGGCCGCACAGAGACCGGTCATAATCTCCATGTACTGTTCGCAAGCCCGCCTAGCGCCTCGCGTCCGCCCGAACCTGCCAGCTGCCAATACACAGCCGCTGCTTCGCTAAAGACGTGTCCGTCGGGACAGCCAGGCGTCAAGGACGCAGGCCCGTACGTGGCTTTGTCGCATTCGCGCCTCCCGTTTGTCATTGCTCCGGTTCGAGCCCACAGCATAGCTCACCATAGGGCTCAGCTTCGCCGCGTCGGAGGGTTATACGAGGCCGTGGCGCAGGGCCCGCGCACCGCCTGGTCGGACGGGCTCTGCTGACGCAGGCTGCGCAAAGCTCGCAGTCCTGCTGGAAAACGCCTGACACTGCAAATGGGGCAACCTGCCACTACGGATAACGGGCTGGAGCTAGCCTATGGTTGGTGCCTGAAATGATCCCTTCGGGGAGACTTTATGTGAGAGTCACTTTGGGAGTGTGGATACAAGCTAAAGTCGTCAGGGTATGCTGGTGTGTTTATGTATAGCTTGGTGTATAGCACGGGCGGGATGCTTTGTTGAAGAAATGGGCTGCGAGTGCGCCCGCAGATTGGACTCGGGCAGGTTGCCCGCGGCGGTTTCCATCCCCACCGGAGCCTCGTTCACGTACTGGATGCTTCCTATATCGCTCAATTGCTTGGGGCAGAGTTCCGGTGGCGCGCCGATCGATGCGTGGAGTCGTCCTGCGCTCAACCTCCGAGCCACGCGCGTGCTATTTTCTCTGAATAATGCAGGCACTTGCTTCCTAGTTGCTTTGCAAACGCGCTAAATAAGCGTCTAGTTATCCTGCACGCAGGTCAAAAATTGCGCAAAAACCCCTGGGACGCCCGCGCGCGCGCTGCTCTTCATCGCAATACATATGAGAATGAAAATGGATGATAAATAGGCCAGCTCACTCGTCAGTTGTGCCCCGGCGGGCGCGTAAGGGGTGTCCAGTCTGCCTGGGCCGCACAATCAAGGCAACGATTTTCTGCATTCTGCAACGAACAGCTGAATTGTAATCGATGCAAACCAAGAAAGCCACTAAAGTCAGGCTCGCGGCGAAACCAGTGCGACGCCGGTCGGCTCAACCCGCTCCGTGCTCATTCACGCACGGCTGCTTCCGATTTGTTGCAGATCACCATTTTTCAAGTCCTGAACAGTTTGGGGGCAACGTAGCAGGTTATGAGAATACTTCCAGCTTCTGCCCTCGTGGGCATGAGGTAACCGCGTAAACCCGCGCGACTTCAAACGCTTATTAGTTGGAGGCTCTAAACTTAAAGGAACTTATATTCATTCTGTTTTATCAGGATTCATGATCATCCTCTCCCCTCTGCTTGGCGGGCGCGCACTACTTCGGCTCGGCTTTAATTTATAAAACTTGTGTCGAAGTAACAAGTCTCATAGTTTTAGTGGATATCTCGCCGGGACCGGTAATTTCTGCAAAACTGAGAGGTCAGACACATGGTAGTGACTCGCCCTCCCAGGCTTCCCCGATTCGGTTTGCGGCACGCACGGTTTGTGCGCCGTGCAGGCACGCGCAGGTTTTTCCAATGGCCTTGGTTTCTTTACGCAGCGCGCGTCAGACCACCCTTGCGTCACGCACCCACCAACAGCGGACATTTCTCACTCTGACAGGGGGTGACACAGGTGCACACCGGGGACGTGACCGATACCGAAACGGGGACGTGACCTATACCGAAAAAATTGGACTAGCAGCAGGCCTTCTCGATGCATCACGCGCGCTTCCTTTGGGTTCTGGCGCTTCAGATTGCATGGGAACGCCTGGGAACGCCACTTGGGCGGTACCCTTGCACAAGTACCTCTGCCGTGCACCCTGGCCCAGGTCCGGTCCTGCGCCCAGCCTTCATGTTTCTGCTGCTGTGCCCCGCCTGCCCATACTCGAGACCCAGACACAGAGCCAGAACCCCATGACCTAGGGGTGCATGCACCACCCTCTCGTACTCGACGAGCGAGGGGTTGGGCATGGGGTGTGTGCGAGGTCTTCCAGCGTGTACACTCTACACAAACGCTTGATGCGTTCCGCAACTCCTGCAGCGGCCTCAACGTAAATCTCCATTATCGCGCGCTGAACCTCTTGATTGGGTACGCCTTCCAGGCACCGCGTGCCTTCCGTCCAGTTCTATCACCAAATGGCCGCTGCACATACGCACGCTCCGGCACACTCCCGCCTTGCCTATGCGCGTTCCGGCGCCTGGCATCACACCCAGGCGCTCTCTCCTACCCTGCAGCGCACTCTGCCGCACTCTACAGCACGTCAGCACGCCCTCTCCACACTACTAAAACCCATGCACTTGTGCCGCCATTTGACTGTAACCCACGAACTTAGTCATCATCGTCCAGGAAACTGTCCAGGTCTTCGTCGTCATCGTCACTGCCCTGGCCCCCGTCCGCCAACATGGCGTCGTAGTCGTGGCCCTCGCCGTCCTCTTCCTCCGACCCCGATTGCTCGTCGTCCTCCTCCTCGTCATCGTCCGACACGGGTGCGGGCGCGAAGGGGTCCTCTGCCGCCGGCTCCTCCTCCAGGTCGTCCACGTACTCCACCTGCGCGCGGTTGCGTTAATTGCATTGCATAGCGTCAACACGCGCACAGAAGCGGCAAACAACATGGTGGATAGGTCCAACTCGTGGATGCATCGACATTACCCTGAGTTACCGAGCGAATTGCAGTAACCGCTGTAAGAGACAGGTGCGAGAGACCCAGTTCCAGATGCTCGCGGGCGCAGCACGCCGCCCCCAACACTGCCGCCCCCATCTCCTCTTCCCTGCCCCAACCCTGCTCAGACCCGTGCAGTTCCCCCGGTCTCACCTCGGGCCCTGGCCGCTCCGGCCCCGCCGACGCCTTGTCTGTCCGTGTGTGGTGCAGCACCAGGCCCAGCCGCCCATACAGGCGCAGCAGCGGGTCGTGCAGCCGCACGCGCGCGTCAATGGCCTGGAACAGGCTGGTGAGCGCCGGCTGCACGCCGGGGGCGGACATGAGGTAGGCGGTGTGGTGGTGCAGCACGGCGCGGATCCACGGCACCAGCTGCACCGCGCGGTTGGGCTTGGACACCAGCCGGTCGACAGCGGCCTGCGCCAGGGGGCAGTGGGTGGGGGCAGGGCAGCCGACTCCAGCGCGTCAACAACGGCTGACACGCAGGATCCATCACACAGGGCCGGGTTTCGGCTGGCGGGCACACGTGGCCTGGCCGAACACTTCATGGCGGCGGAGGCGTACGGGGCTGGCACGGAGACCCCTCTGGCCCGTTATTGGACAAAGCGCCGATTCGGCTCTCAAGACACAGCCTGGTGCAGTGCCGGGAGCCCCCGTGCTGGATTCTTTGCCCTTGTGCGCCTCGTACCAACGTGCTGCTTCACCCCCGCGCCCCGACCTCCTCCCCGGACGCGCCCCCGCCCTGCCAACTCCCGGGCCCCGCTGCCACACCGGCACCCTGGCTAGCCCGCCCCTGCCCCCGCCCACGCTTCTCCCCGTCGCGCAGCCGCTCCCTTCCCTGCCACCCTCCCCTCCGCCGGCGCACCTTGAGGAACAGCGCCGCGTCCATGGGCACGATGCGCGCGACGGTGTTGGTGATGACGGTGGCGCTGCTGGTGGCCAGGCAGCGCTCCAGCAGCGCGCGGTCGTTGCTGCGGATGGCTTGCGTCAGCAGTACTGACAGCGAGTCCGCCTTGGAGCTGCCGCCGGGCATGGACGACGAAGCGCCGGGCGCGCCGCTGGTGCCAGCCTCCTCCGCCGCCGCGCCCGCCGTGCCGAGTGATCGCGCCTCGAGCGCCGCCACGCGCTCCCCGAGCGGCACATCGCCCTCCGGCAAGTCCGGGACCTCCTCCTCATCCGGCGCCGCCCCCGCTGCTGCAGCCATGTCATCGTCATCCTCAGCGCCGCGTTTCCGGCCGGAGGCCGCCGCCGCCTCCGCCGCCGCGCGAGACAGCACTGGCGCGCCAATGTTGTCCGTGCCCAGCACCGTCACGCCCGCGCCGCTGGTGGCCGCCTGCTTTGGCCGCGGCTGCACGGACTTGTCCTGCGCGCCTGGCGCGGACGCCGCCGCCGCAGCGCCCTTCTGGTTGGCTTGTAGCAGCACGCCGCCGACGGGGCGGAGGGACACCACCACGTCCGCGCCCGCTTCAGAGGGCACGGCAAGCGTCTCGAAGGCGGGCTTTGCGGATGTCCCCCGCGCCACCAGCAGGGACGGGCCTGCGAGGAGGACGCGAGGATTGAAGTAGGTTTACTGCGCGCACAGGACAGCTAGGATTGTGCTGACGGACGAGTTGGGATGTGGCGAGGAACCTCAGCGGTAGCTGGGACGGGCAACCCAGCCCCGCACCGCGTTCCACGCGGTAATGTTGCACCCAAGAAAATCCTCCCGGACCAATGTAGAGCCCGGAAGGGAAAAGAAAGGCGCATGCATTCTGCTTGCAGGAATCCCACGGCAACCCAGAGACACAAAGGATGTAGCGGAGAACCTCAGCGGCAACCGGGATGTACAGCCCAGCCCCGCACCGCGTTCAACTCAGTTATGTGGCACCGTAAAAACGTCCTTCCGGCCGACTGGCACACCCAGAAGGGAAGACTACTGGCGCCATGGCAAGCCATGCAACTAGCTTTCCAGAAGAGACTGTGGCGAGGAACCTCAGCGGTAGCCGGGACGGGCAGCCCAGCTCCGCACCGCGTTCCCAGCGGCAATGTTGCACCCAAGAAACATCCTCCCGGGCCAATGTAGAGCCCGGAAGGGAAAAGAGAAGGCGCATACTCATGCTGCTACCTCGAGCAATCAGCACATTAACCGTGCCGCCACCCGACCGCTCCGTGCACCCGCCCCAACCCGCATCCCCCACAACGGCCGACCCACTCACCAGCAGGCCCTGGCTGAAATTGTACTCCTAGGATCCCCTCGTCCCTGCCGGCATGTGACCTGTGCAGACAGCCGTGCGGGCATGTCAAGGACGCAGCAACGCCACAACAGTTGAGGAATGCGGCAGTGGTGTGCATCAAACGCCATGGAAACAGCATCAAAGTGCGGGAAGAGGCACGTCAGCTGTGTCTGGAACTGCGTCTCGAAAGTACTTGACCCAGCATCCCTGGCGCTCACCACAGCCTGACCTGTCCCGCGCCACCCGCAGCCCACCAGACTCACCCCTTGGCGGCGCTGCCGTCGCCCACCCGCAGCCGCATCACCAGCTGGCACGCCAGGCTGGCCCGGCTGCCGCCCGTGGCGTCCCCGCCGTCCGCGTCGCCGCCGCCAGCCGCGTCGCGATGGCACACCCACACATACGCCTCGCCGCCCTCCGACACCGCGCCCACGCTGAACGTTTCCCCCTCCGACACGCACGCCGCGTCCACGGCCACCGCCGGCTCCTCCAGGCTGAGCGTGGTGACTGCCGGGTGCTGCTTTTTGGACTTCTTGGCGGGCGGCACGTCCCACACCGCCACATGCCGCTCGCCCGCCGCCGCGGAGATGGCGTGCGGCTGGCCGGGCACGAAGGCCACGGCACGCACCTCGGTCTGTGCGGGTGACGTGGAGGAAGTTCGGTTCGGTTAGTTGCGGGAGGCGGGGCATGTAAAGGAGGGGCTGGCATCGGGGGAAAGGCGGACGGGCAGGGTAGCTGTGCCGGCGGCCAAGGCTGCTCCATGGGTGTACCACATGCGTCACAGCAGCACGAATCGAGCATGCTTGGTAATCAGCGGCCGCGCCAGATGCTTTGGCGGCCGCCTCGTCCTTGAGGAGCTTGTGGTCCCGCTGAGCAGTGAGCAGTGTGCTGCCGACTGTGGACCTACCGGGTGCCCCGTGTATTTGGCCGCCCGCTCCTCTGAGGTCACGTCCCAAAGCTGCATGGTGGAACCGCCCCCGAAGACGTGCTTGCCATCTGTTGGCGCAGACGGGTGCAAATTCAGGGTTTAGCATCTGCTGGGGCACGTAAGATCCCGGGAAGTCGGAGGGGAGCTGCGTCCGGCACCGTGGGGGCTCACCTGGTGACAGGGCGATGGCAGTAATCGGGTACTTGCTCGCCTCAAACCGCTTCTTCACCGCGCCGTCCTCCACGCCGATCGACACCAGCGAGCAGTTGGCCCCAGTTGCAAGGATAACGCCCTGACCAGCCGAGAAAACCAGCGATTTGACGCCCCTGCGGCGGCGCCGGCAGCATGTCGCGATTTAGAGAGGGTCCAGGGGGTCCGGCTGGCCCCACAGCGCCGGAATCTTACCCTTGGACAGCGTCCGCCGCCCTCCATTTAAGCTCGCCCAGCTGCACATCATAGAACTTCACGTCGCCGGCGGCTGTTCCAACTGCGACACCGCGCACACCGACTGCCTGCTTCTTCTTGCCCTTTTCCTGCGCAGAAAAGCAATGAAATCTTAAGAGCCTGTCACCGTTTACTCGACTCGCCTGCAGAAGCGCACCTTGGTGACAACCCAGGTGATGCATGTGTTGCTCTCCACCAAATGGCCGTTTGCGGCTGGCCCTCCGTTTGCTTTTGCCGAGTCTGACGGCCCTCCTAGCGATACCGAGAGCCGCCCGGTGCCTGCGCCGGCAGCAACCGAATTTCAGCGCCACCGCTGGCTTTTCTTTGCTGCTCAATTTCGCTGTACCTGTCTCATACACACGAATACGTCCATCAGGCCCAGAAAGCGCGAACTGGTCTCCTCCAGGCGAGAAACTAGAAACCAGCCCTTGGCTTGCAGAGCCAGGCAGCATTTTCTATCAATTCTAGCACTCTAAAGATTCATGAAAGCATAAGCATATACGAAATATGAATTGCCACTGTGTCAAGACAGGGGGCCCATGTCAGAAGTGAATGGGGTCCGGAAATATGAAGAGCCTCTTCAATTCGGCTCTCTTCAATTCCCGGTGCATATATGTCTTGCATAAATGTATATAGGCTCTAGCGGCTCCCCCACACCATGTCCGCGCGGCTGTCCATCCTGTGCTTCCGGGCCTCCCTTGCAAATACAGCCGGCGCACGACTCGCGGCTGCTTCAAGAGCACTGCTCGTCTCGAGTGGAAGCCAACCTTGCCGAGGGGGGTCAGGCACGGGCGAGGGGAGCCCCACCGCACTGGACGGGTGAGTGCGCACAACCGGCATAGAGTGTGTCAGATGCCCGGGGGTTTGGCAAGAGTCGCAAGACGTGCATTGTCATAGTTGCGTGCAATTACTTGCTGCGCGCGGTACCTGCGCAATGCCATCTGAACACCACACGGCGCGGACAGGCTTCGGACACGGTCGACGCTGGCGGCGACTGCAGCTGACACGGAAGCCCTCGCACGCAACCGACTTCACGCGTGGAGCTGCATGAACTTGTGGCACTCAGCTGGTGAGGGCTAGTTCTATGAGTTTATGGGCAGGGGCATGGTGTTCGTAGGGTGCCTGAAAAAGGTACGGTATGGCCGGTCATGGTATTACAGGTGCGCCCAGCCACCTGTCGCGTCTGCTCGTACACGCCTTTGCGGCGATGCTGCCTTGCTCAAGAGTACGGTAGTTAGGCAGCAGAGCGACGTCGTCCTCTCCTTATGTTGCACACGCAGGGGATGACGAGGACTGCTAACACCCGCGCGGCGGGCACAGGTGCCAGTGCATTGCTGGTACGGCGTGCGCACGCCCGCTACAGGAGTGGCTGCACAGGGCACGCCGAGCGGCGATCCGGGCAAACACTGCACCAGCGTTTGCGGGTATGCGCAACAAGGCAGCGTTGCCCAATCTGCAGCTTGTGCTTGGCGCCGATTCATGGCTCAGCTGCCGCCACCGCACGGTCGCAACCCAACGCACTCAGCGCAACCCTGGCCCGCTTGGCTGGAGCGGCAGCGGCCCTGTGGCGCCGGCTGTCAGTCTGCCATGGGGCCAAGAGACTGCCTGCCGCCCCTGGAAGCCCCTGGGAGGCTGCCGGTATTGCATGGGCACATCGACGCGAAACTCTCCAGCAGCTTTGCGCTGCGCCGGGAGGCAACATGACGTGCAACTTACCTGCAAGGCGGCTTTGCACCTAAGACAGTTGCTGGCCCGGACAGGTCTGTGCCCAGGACCGTGGCTGCATAAGGAGTGAGGGCAATTGGGCAGTGGAGCATTTGGCATAAGAGCGGCATGCCGAGGGGGCAGCAACCCGCCAGGCAGGCGTTCCAATCCGAGACTGCAATGATAGGCGGTTTGCTGCCTGGATGGCCCGAGGCGCATTGTCGGGGATGTCGCGCTCATATTGACGGCGGGCCGCGGCAGGGTGGTCCACAGCAGGGGTGTTCCGCAGCAAGGGTGACCCGCAGTGCGGTGGCTTGCCGAAGTTCGGCGATGTGCGTTTGGCAGGATGGATATGTGGCGGCGGAGGTGATGCCCGTAATGCCTGCTTTCAGCGCCATGTAAGCTCGCGGGGCTCCCTGCCCATATTGGACATGGACAGGACAGGCCCAGGCTGGACAGGATAGCTCACAGGCCCAGGGTGGACATTGGACAAGCTCAGGGTGGACAGGACAGGCCCCGGGCTGGGCGTTGCAGTTGGAGGCGGGTGCTCAGGGCGACGGAGGGAGATGGGAATCTAGCAGGGCACCGCCATGCACTCCACGGCCTGCGCGGCCACCGCAGCTTCACCAGCGGCCCGGGCATCTCTGCTCAACCGGCCCACTGATCTGCCCATCTCCGTCTTCCGTCTGAGCAACTGGCTGCTGGAGTCCACGCCCTAGTTCTTCCGGCCCGGGGAGGCGTCCGGCGCCGCCCCTGTGCCCAAACCTGCGCTTCCAGTTCAAGGATGGCAACGCGGCGGCATCTACGCCTTCCGTGACGGCGCCTTGGAGCTGGCCGCCAAGGTGGGCTTTGGGGGGAGGGGGATGCTGCAGGGGGCTGGGGGCGGATGCGAAGGGCGAGGGAGGGGAAACTGGGGGCAATCGTCCGCCCCGCTTCAGCAGCAGGGTGCACCTGACGTCACGCCTGATGTCCTGATTGTACCCTAGAGTTGTCACATACCGCAAATTCTCATTAATAACTCCACTTCCCGCTGTCGACGGCAGTCTGCAAGGCAGTCCTTTCGTTCCAAACTCGAGTCGCGTGGCAGAATCGCTTCCTTTGACACTCGAAAGCTCATTTACGAAACATAAGATTGTAAAACTCAACGACTAGGGCCCAAAGGTTCAAGGCCGTCATGGTCAAGGTGCTTTCGCCTCGCGCGCTGGAGGGTTTGAAAAATTATGTGTACAAGCCAGGCGGTTATACGTGGCTGGACCACGCACACACGCCCTTTTGGAATTGTGAGTGCGCGAGTCTGGCGCCAAACGGGAAGATCAGCATCCGCCGTCACCGGGGTGTGGTTTTGTTGGTGTGCCACGCTCTCCATGAACCCGACCACCTACAACTCACTACCTGCATGCTCACGGTGGCCGATGCGGTTTGCAGGGTTGACCGCGCAGCTGCCGATGTGGCTGGCGCCAAACCTTATCACGCTTGTGGGCCTCATAGTGACGTTCATCGCCTATGGCACGATGTGGTACTACCTCCCGGAGTACACAGGTGGGAGGGGGGGGAGGCTGCAGTAGCCAGGGAAGGGCCCCGCCTGGCGGCAGAAGGTTTGGGAGGCGGGCGGCAACATACCACGACGGTGTGCGGGTTTCGGCAGCGCGCCGCGCTGCAGTGGCACCCGCCTTCCTTTCTTCACGCACCTCACCACAATCCCATCCCCACCCTGTCAACAGGCGAGGGCCCTCGCTGGCCCTACTTCTTCGCGGGCGTGTCCATCCTTGTGTACACCAACCTGGACTGCATCGACGGCAAGCAGGCGCGGCGCACCGGCACCAGCAGCCCGCTGGGGCAGCTGTTTGACCACGGCTGCGATGCCATCGCGCTGCACGTGATGCTGTCGCTGGTGCAGGCCTCGCTCGCGGAGCCGCCGTCCGTGTTCGCCAGCGTGGCGGCCATGTCGGTGGGTGGCTGGGCGGGGATGAGGCTGTGGAAGGACCCGGCACACGGCAAGGCGGGTTGTGGAGCGAGGCAGATTGTGTGGTGGGGAGCAAGAGGTGCTGTGACTGTTTGGTCTCGGCGAGTAGCAAGGAGCGGCCGCTGGGCTTGGAGCTGCGGAATCGTGCCTTGCCGGTGTGTCGTTCTTGCTGCTCTCCGGTGGGAGCATGCGGCGTGGGGACCGCCCACCCGACCACGCCCCCCGGCCCTGCCTCCCTGCGCCTCCAATCGCGCCTCGACACGCCTCGCCCGCGCCGCGCAGGTGTACCTGCCCTGGTGGGTGAGCCACTGGGAGGAGTACCACACGGGCGTGCTCATGTACGGCGACGGCAACTTCGGCATCCTGGAGGCCAACTACGTGCTGGCGCTGGTCACCTTCATCACGGGCACCTTCGGGCCGGCCATGTGGGACACGCCCATGCAGGCCATCGTGCCGGTGTTCCCCTGGGACACATGTGAGAGCGGCGTGGGCGCCGGCGTGGGCGTGGGCGTGGGCGTGGGCGTGGGCGTGGGCGTGGGCGTGGGCGTGGGCGTGGGCGGGAGTCTGGCGGAGCAGCACACGTTGGGCTGTACGCGGTTGGTTGAGGACTGCGTGGGGTAGCCTGTGTTGGCTGTGGCGTGCGGAGGCTGCCTCGGTGCGTCGTTTCAGCTCACCCGCGCCCCTTCCATACACGCACCTGCCCGCCTCATGCGCCCTGCCCTGTGCCCCCTTCTTGCGCCCGCCCGGACGGCCCGCAGCGGTGAAGCACGCCTTCATCGTGTTCGCCATGTGCATCGCGCTCATCCAAAACTACGGCCAGCTGTACCGCGTCTTCAGCCGCAACTGGACCATGCTGCCGGAGGCGGTGAGTGGCAGGCGGCGGACGGTGTGGGGGGTGGTTGCGCGGTGCGTTATGATTGTCTGCTGTGCAATTGCGGGGTGCACCGCGATCCGTGGCGTGTGCACCTGCTTCTCAGGGTCACACGAAGGCACGGGGCAGCAGCGGCGGGCATTGCAGCGCGCCAGCGCCACTACGACCAGCACGCTGAACCATGGCGCATCCGCATACGGTAACCACCCTGAGCCCCCATACGCGGTCCGTCTCCACAGGAGCGCGGGCATAAGGAGCTGGGCAACGCCTCCCGGCTGACGCACCTGGCCTCGGGCGCGGCGCTCATCTTCCTGGGGGCCGTCTACTTGGCCGATAACAAGCTGCAGCCGGGGCAAGCACGGTGAGGAGGGCACAGTGCATGGGTCGGGGGCGGGGCTGGGCCGCCAACATGCATGGGCAGCAGCGGGCCGGTTGGTGGGCGCGGTTGGCTTTGTTCTTGCACCCGGCCTGTCCTTCGGCCCACCCCGCCATGTAGCGCATACCGTACCGCGCACCGGTTGCCCCTCGTCCCACCGCCCGCCACCAACACCACCTGGGTTTGCGCGATCGGTTATTTCGGGTTCTGCAACGAACCATTGCCATCCACCAGCCACCAACACCGCCACCAGCCACACCACCCACCGCCCTCCACCACCCGCCGCCTGCACCACCGCGCAGGCTGGCCGGCCTGCTGTACGGGCTGGTGTACGCCATCGTGGCCACGCAGCTCATCATGGACCACATGTGCAAGGAGCCCTTCCGCTCGCCGCTGCTGCCGCTGGCGGTGCTGACCGCCGCCGCCGCCAACAGCGTGCTGCAGCTGGTGGACGCGCGCGCCACGGCGGCCACCCTGGCGGGCGCCATGATTGTGTACTACCTGGTGTACGTGACCACCATTGTGAACCAGGTGTGCCTGTACCTGGGGATAAAGTGCCTCACCATCACGCCCAAGCGCGCGTGATCAGCGCGCCGCGCCAGGCGCTGTGGGCGTGGGGGTGGGGTGGTTTTTCCAATTCCGAAATCAACCAGGGGCGAAACTGCGACGGTGCGTCAGACCGGGGATGAGGTGCGTTCGGGTTGGGATGTGTCGGGATGCGGGTTCGACGTCTGGCCTGATGGAAGCTCGGTAGGCTCGGGCGGGGTGTCGATGGCGATTACGGCATGAAGCCAGGGTGGTATGAAGACGTGCGGAGGCCGCAGGTATGCAAAGTTATGTAGGAGCCTCGCCTATCCAGGCCTCGGCTGTTCGATATGGAAATACGAGAGCTATTCCGCCACGTCGGGCACGTGCTTGAGTGCTTTGCCGTGACTCTATAGAGATGGTCACGGACTGCATTGGAAAGTTGACTGGTGCAATGATGGTCACGGCAGCTGTGGTGCCGGCCCCGTGAAGGCGGTCATAGGTACAAGGATTGCATGCAGGCCGTCAGCGCACAGAGAGAAGATAGCAGAGACGAGTGAAGAATATTGAGAGGAGAGTGAGGCTGAGGAAGTGATGTGGTGAATCTGGTGCTGGGGGCGCCGTTGGCGAGCAAGGTAGGCGGATGGAACAGGCTGGAACAGGGGAGGTTGAAATTTTGAGTCAGGGTACGCTCTGTTGTTGTGCCGGTAGGGCGACTGACGGTGCCGGCGACGGCATAAACTTACCATGTACCCACCTGCGATAGGGTGGCATAAGGTGGGCTAGCATCAAGGTGTGTGGGCCTGCGGGGCAAGGTGTGCGCCTGTCGCAGGCAGCTCTGAATCGTGTCAACGCAATCGAAACTTGTTGTCTTCGGACCCGCCCGCGCAGCACATATCAAGGCCAGCACTTGACACGCTTACAACACATCGCTTACAGGTGCACAACTTAGCTCCATAGCCAGAGCAATCGCTTCCATTCTAACTGTCTTTTGCAGCTGACTTTCAGTCGTCCCGCTCGGTTATGGTCGCACCATGTTTATTATTACGCAGATAGAAGACCAAATTCGCGTGCAGCCAGCAGACTTGACCAAGGCGCCCCTCGACGCCGTCACGCAGGTCATAGAACAGCGCTTCGTCGACAAAGTCATTCCGAATTTGGGCCTAGTAGTATCAATTTACGACGTCACGAACATAGAGGGCGGCTTCGTCTACCCGAACGACGGCGCAGCGTTCTTCACGGTGCAGTTTCGGCTGGTTGTCTTCCGCCCCTTCATCGGCGAGATTATTGTTGGGAAGCTCAAATCATGCTCGAGGTGCGCGCGGGGGCAAGGGGTCAGCAGCGCGGGAAAACTCGGTGCTTCGGTAGTTCGGTTGGGGGTACCCCCACCGTGCCGGGTGCGCCAGGTGTGGGGCGTCAGCGTCGCGCAGGAGGGCATGCCGGGCATGCCACTTGCAGTGGAGTGGCACCGTGATGTCGCAATCGCAGTATAGACAGAGGCAATGACCAGGACTCGGGGGAGGCACGCGCACTAGAGGGGATGCAAGCCAAGACATTGCACGTCCCCAGGTTCCCGGCACCTTGAACCCCTGCCCTACCCGCCAATCGCAACAGGGAGGGGCTGCGCATCTCGCTGGACTTCTTCGATGACATCCTAATCCCGGAGCACGCGCTGCAGGTGAGTCGTGTATCAGCAGGAAGCGGAGCAATACGGGAGGGACAGGCGACCGCCTGCGTCAAGGGGAGGCACATGGTCGAAACAAATCGCATGGGATCTGTATCGTGGCGGGTCGCTGGGTGGCCGCCAAAGCCGCCGCAGCGGCCTGGCACATCCTGCACTCGCATGCCACCCTGGCGTATCTCGCCCGCCTTCTTCACCACCACCGCCACCGCCGCCTGCCATTGCCCAGGACCCGTCCTTCTACGATGAGGCTGAGCGGCTGTGGGTGTGGAAGTACGACGAGAATGACATGTACATGGACCTGCAGGTGCGGCGTCGGGGCCGAGCTGCACATACGGGGGGGGTCTTGAAGTGTAGACAAAAAGCGGCGGCTTGGCAAGCAGCAAAGGGCTGGATTAAGTGCTAGCGGCTATGCACAGATGCTTGGGCTGTTTCGAATGCTGCAGGGCCCATGGCGGCCCAGTCGCCCTGCTTTTTATGTGCGAGTGCGCGCCTGGCGAGTTGCTCACCTGGCGGTGCTGCGGCTGCCCCTGCAGGAGCCCATCCGCTTCCGTGTGCACAGCGTGAAGTTCAACTCGCCGCCCACGCCCATCCAGCTGGCCAACGCTACAGGTATGGCGCCGCACTCTCGGCACGTGGCACCAGGACCCACCAGGGTCGCCCGCCGCGCCTTAGCTCTCCGCCTGCCTTTCGCAGCCTTTCGCTGATCACCACGCCCGCCCCCGCAGGCGACGACAAGCTGCTGGGCACCGCGGCCAAGCCGTTCAGCCCCATGGTGGTCGTTGGCGACATCAACGGTGACGGCCTGGGCTGCACCTCCTGGTGGACGTCGTAGCCCAAGCCGGGGTTGGGCCCGGGGGCCCGGAGCGATTGCCAAGCGGCAGCTGGCTGGCTTGCGAGGTGGTGCGGCTGCTTCGTTTGCCGGCAGGACGGAGCGTTGTGTCAAACTGGCTTGTGTGCAGCTTGGCCTGCGCTTGGAGACAGCTGCGTGAGTAGTAGGGCTGCGCCAACGTGGAGTGAATGCAAAAAAGTAAGGCGGGCGGAGGGGCATGCGCGGAGGGGCGGCCTGGCCCCCTTCCCCCACTACGGCGCTCGGTGGGCAGCTTGAGGAGGTGGGTTGCTGCACCCGCCTGGAGTCTTGGGACGGGGCCATGGCGGCCGTCGGTGCGGTGCACAGGACTGCAGGGGGGAGAGAGAATTGGAGAGTGTGCAAGGGAGAGAGTGTTGGCGTTTGAGTTGGGATGCGCGCATGACGACCGGTATGAACGGCAGCTAAACGGCGCTGGTGCGGAGGCAGAGAGAGCGCACCGCTGGGCCCTTCTGTGCTGCCAGGGGGCCCATAAGTCGGTGTGTGGCGGAAGGCGACATGACCTTCACAACGAATGCACGCGCCACGGATAACGCCGTGGACGCCCGCCGAGAAATACGGGTGTGATGGCACGTGCATTCAGGCAGG
The DNA here is from genome assembly GCA_016834605.1 of Chlamydomonas incerta. Lineage (NCBI taxonomy): Eukaryota > Viridiplantae > Chlorophyta > Chlorophyceae > Chlamydomonadales > Chlamydomonadaceae > Chlamydomonas > Chlamydomonas incerta. Next base: position 83,519 of record JAEHOC010000096.1, read on the forward strand.
CGGCGTCGGGTTCGCGGTTAAGGCAGGCCTGCTGTTGCGCGACTTGTTGGCGTCGATTCGTGGGCTGGTGCGTACTGATGAGCAAACGGCCGCATGCTTTGCCGGCCACGCGGGGACGTGGGTGCGGTCTGCACCTTCATGGTCTACGTTGTACGACGTTGTTATGCAGCTCGGGCATTTCAGGACGCCCCCTTGAGCTTTGTAATTTGTGACTTGGTTGGTACGTATCTCGTCGCCCCCGCTTACCAAGCCACCAAGTGCGCCCGCAGCGGGCCCAGACGCCGCACATTTGTGGTCTCCTGACTTCTGCCCCTCGCCGGCTGCGTTGCCTCAGCCGTTGTTTGGTGTTGCTGCATCTGCCAGCGTCGAGTCATCTACCGGGAGCAGCCCCTGCCCCGCCCCCGTCCTTGCCCCTGCCCGATGGAGGCGTGGCTCTGCAGCTGAGTCGTACACTCTATGGACATGCGTCGAGTGCAGAACAATATAGACGCGAGGCGTCGAGGCTTCCATGCTCCGTCTCCCGCCGGCCTGCTTCGCTCATTGGCCACCTCACTGGCTCACCCGTCGCCGATCAAATCCCCGCTCCACTCCCCTCAGTGCCGCACCACTCCGCTTCCCCTTCACTCCAGCTCTGTGCTGCTGTCCTCCGCATCGCCTACGCCACGCCCAGTGCTCTCGTCACTCCAGCTGCAGGGGCCGCCCCACCAGGCCGCCGATTTCCTCCTGCAGCAGCAGTAGCAGGTCGCGGTGGTCGCGGCTGTAGCGCCATCGCCCTCCCTCGTAGTCGAAACGGAACGGGCCGCTGTGGGCACCGGAATGGGAGTGGGATCAGTGATGGGCGCGGGCAGACGTGCGCGACATGGACTGGGGTGCGGCATGGAGTTGAAGCGGCAGTGCCAGGTGGGATGCAGGTGGCAGAGCGCCGCACCTGACGGGTGATGACAGCCAGATCTGCCGGTTGGGCGTTTGCTTGTTGACCACGAAGGTCCCCTTCGGCCCCAGCTTGACAGTCAGCACGCCTTGCTGCGGAGTGAACCAGGGACAGCGCGCCGACGGGAGTGCTCACTTCATATGCCGGGCACCACCACCTCGACGCGCTCTACAAATACAAGAAGCAGTGACTGGAGCGCCCGTCTTGGCAGCTCCACGCCTGCCAAGAGGTCTTGGGCATTCCTCGCCGTGCGCACTCCCCACACTCCGAGTCTCCGACCCCATGCCGCGTACCGAGTACTCCACATCGCCTCCGTCCACGTCGCTCTCCTCCACGTATGCCTGGACATGATAGGAAAAAACGCGCAGCAGCACCCAATATCAAGCAGCGCGCGAGCAAGGGCACGTTGAGGTGAAGGCGGAGTGGCGGCCACCCATAGGCAGACGGGGGGAGGGGGGGGCGTCACGAAGCCCACCAGGGGAGGGAGCCCACGCCACGGCAGCGCTAGGCGCGCGCACCTCCAGCTTTTCCGCCATGACCTCCATTGTCGCATCCGCCACATGGTGGTAGTCGTTCTCCGTGAGCGAGCTCGAGCTACAAGTTGGAAGGGTCCAGGGCTGGGGGGTCAGAACTGCTGCACGCGCAGAAGCAGCCAACCCTGTCCGCACTTACACGACGCGCAGGTCCTCGCTGAACCCTCTCTTGAATTTCAAATGATGCGGAGCTCTCTGCGTGAAGCAACAGGGCTTCAGCCAATCCAGAGTTCGGCAAAAATTGTGCTGGGATGCACAAACTCACCAACGCGGGCATCGCATGCTGCCGCGATGAAGTCGCCACTTGCTCACTTCCAGCTGCTAATAGTGTATCACCGGCCAAGCGCGCTGCAACCGGCAGCGCCTGCGCCAGCCTCCGTGCCGCGCCTTGCGTGCACAGCAAATAAGCCATGGTAGCTTTTCAAAGTGATGCAGGTATGAAATTCAAGTTTACGACAAGGTGGGAAGCGCTGGTGCGTAGCGACGTGCCGACGTGTTCGTGTGGGGCGAGACTGATAAGGCGCAGTTCTGACGGGCCCGTCCTACAAATGTATTCCGGTAGAATATGAGGCTTAGCTTCGACGCACCTACGCAGCTGTGAGTTGGGTTGGCAGCCAAGCGGGGGTTGCGGTTTGCTGCGTTCTTCGGAATGGTGGCTTCCCTCGTAGCCGTGATGGTGTTTACACTGTCCCCTTCTTGTAACCTCGCAATCATAGTATGGCAATGATGAATGGCGGGGGGCAATTAGGGATTCGGCCATGGGGCACGCCAGCGGCACGACAGCGGTACTCCCATGGGGATGGAAGGGGGACGAATGGCAGGGCGCGACGTAGCAGTAACATCCGTTACAATCATAGCCGTCGGATTGCTACCTCAAACCCACGCCAATGTCCTCAGGGTCGTTCGCCTGCAGCATTTGACCAAGTCTAGACCGTGCTCCCCAACAAATGCTTGTGCACGGTGAGTTCACCTACGCAAAAGGTGGTGTCAGGCAGCGCCGGGCTTGGACTGCGAGCCCCAGCATACAGATGAAGGAAGACGAGCCCACTCTCGCAATAAAAAGAAAGTCCACTCGCTCTAAGATGCGCTCAGCACGACTCTGCTCGTGCCCGTCTCGCGCCGTTCGTGCAAAGCCGCCGCTGCATGCATGCACCGCCTAATCACATTCCGCCGCCAACAGTCGCGTTCAAGAGAGAGAAGAAGAGTGAACACCACGACAAAGCACATATCAACCCCACTGCATTGGCTCAATGCGGTCACCGTAATCACCACGCTGATCAAGCAGCGCCAGTTGCAACGTCACAGACGCACCGGGGGACCAAACCCTTTATCAGCCAATTGGGGCAATAAATGGAGCTTAGCCTCCTCCCCTTGCATCCACGTTGCCGCCTTCACTCTCAGTGCTTCAACGTCGCCACCTGACGCCCCAAACCGGTCACAAATGCGCCGCACGCCCTCCCAAGCGATGCCCCGTGAATGCCTGGATGCGCTCACACCGCCCGTGTGTCCTGGGCAGGGCAGCCCATCATGAGCTGCACACCCTGCTCCAACGCTACCCCGTACCTGTCCTCGTCTGCCCACATGCACGGCCAGCTGCAGGTGCTAGTCTGGACGCACGGTGTTGAGCGACGGCGCGCACATACGTTCCCGTACGTCGTACCCGCTCCCGTGTTGGCATGCGCCATCCCAATTACGTTCGTTTCGCCCCCCGCCCCCCACCCGTACTTAGTCTCTTAAGAATAGTCAACCCCTCGCCTCCCCAGACCCTGCAGAGATGTCGCCACATACACATGCACATACAGACACACACATCCTGCTAAGAAATGCTGGCGCCAGCTGCTCGCAACGAGCTCCAGTGGGAGCAGCCCAGGCCGCAGTCAGGGGCAACCATGTCGAGCGCGGCTCAGCCACAGTCCACTGCCTGACACCAGCCGCCGCTCATCCCGTTCCGCAGGTGGCCACCAGGTACATAAAGCTCAGTCCGTCTGTCCTTCCAAACTGTCAGCTCCTACACACAGTCAGGTGTGTCTGCAAAGATGCGTTGAGGGCATCAGGCACGCGCAGCGCGCCTGCGCAACCGCCGCAACCCTCCGCAAACCGTCATGTTCACTTGTCACAGTGCTGCTAGTAGTTGGCCCTCCGCTGCTGCTGCTGTTGCTGCTGCACGTTGAGCTGCGGCCACATCTGATTCTGCCCAAACGTGGGCTGCATGGGCCCGCCGGCACCAGCGCCGCCGCCTCCAAGCATCCCCCGCGAGTACGGCCGCTCGGGGTTGCCGCCGTCGTCGTCCCAGTGCCCGCTCATGCGCGGCCCGCCGCCGGGCGGCAGCGGCGGCATCGCCCCGCGCCCCTGCTGCCCCCCGCCCGACTGCTGCCAGGGGTCGCCGCGACTGGGCGCGCGGCTCAGCTTGCTGGCGCCCGCGGCCGCGTTGGTCTGGTACAGCACCGGCTGGCCCGACGACGCGATGCTGGTGCGGCCGGTGGCCGCGTACCCGCCGCCGTCCATGTGCATCTGCGGCGGGCTGGCGTTGAGCCGCTGCTGCCCGCCCTTGCCGCCCGTGCTGCCCTGCGGCGTGTTGCGCGAGGAGGCGCTGAAGCGCTCCATGCTCTGCTGCCCGTAACCCGCCACGCCCATGCCCATGGACTGCCCTAGGTGGCTCTGCCGCGGCTGCGGGTGGCCGCCGTAGCCGCCCGCCTGCAGCGCGCCCTTGCCCTGCTGCGGCGTGCCCACCCGCGAGCCCGCGCTGTCCAGCCGGCTGCTGTACGGGTCGCCGCCGTGCCCGCCGCCCATGGCCGCGGTGGCGGCTGCGTGCATCTCGTTGATGTCGCGGCGGCCGCTGCCGCGGAAGGAGGCGTTGCCGCCCTTGCCGCCGGACGCGGCGGCCGCCGCGGCCGCGGCCTTGCGGCGCGCCACCGCCACTGTGGAGGCGGTGGACTCGTTGTCCGACATGTCGTGGTCCATGGGCTCGTGCCTGCGCGTCATAAAGTGTTTCCACTTTGCATCAGCTAACCAAAGGGTAGGGCGCAATAACAACATCAAGATGCAATCCCGACCTCCCCCCCGTAGGGTGTGAAGAGTTGCTTTTCCCCGCTGCACGCCCTGCCAGCCGCCGCGCCGACCCCATCCCAGCACACACAACCTGCACGCCGCTGCCCGAGCCCCATCCCCCAGCGCCCACCTGGCCGGCGGGGAGGGCATGTCCTCGTCCATGGGGTCCGCCGTGACCTTGCGCCCCTGCCGCACGCCCGAGTCCGCCGCCGCCGCGCTGCTGGCGGCCGCCCGCCCCCCGTCCAGCGTCGCCAGGTATGGGTGCGCCAGGGCCTGGCTGCACGTCAGCCGCGCGCTGGGATCGACAGCCAGCAGCGCCCTGGTGGTGATGTGTGGGGAAGGGGTTGCAAGGATGGTTAGGAAAGCGGTACAGAGGAGCGGTTGTGGCTCGGTGGCAAGGCTGGGAAGGGTTGGATACAGTAGGTTGTGGCAGAGCTACACTACACTACACGACCAGCCAGTGCCCACGGCAGTGGCAACGCTGTACGAACCCTGGCAGCCACGCAACAAGCAAGGAGAAGCCCGCTGCTCGCCGGACTCACTTCATGAACGCCAGCGCGTCGTGCGGCATCTTGCCGGCGTACTTCCGGTCCAGCGTCTCCGGGTTGCGCATGTCCGGGAACTTGAGCCCGTTGAAGCGCGGGTTGCGCAGGAACAGGTCGTGCTGCTCGCGCGTGAGCGGGCCTGTGGGGAGGGAGGGGGGAAGGGAGGGCGGACCGGCGCGGGAGGGGAGGGCTTGAGATTCGGAGGGTGAATATGGCTACACGCCTGGCACGGGGCATGTTGCCTCACCGTCAACCCGCGCCCCGCTCCCCTGCCCTGCGCCCCGTGCCCCGCGCCCCGTGTCCTGTGCCCCGTCCGCCCCGCCCCCGCACTCACCCAGCAACCGCTGCAGTATGTAGAGCTGGTCGATGTCGCTCTCGCCCGGGAACAGCGGCTGGCCGTCCAGCAGCTCGGCCATGATGCACCTGCGGTTGTTGCGGGTGGTGACAAGTGGGCTTGCACGGCGCGTTGCAGCCAGGAAGAACGGGGCCCTGGCCCCGTCTCAGCCACCCTTTTCCAACCATCCTTGCGATCTCCCTCCCTCCCTCCCTCCCGCCCGCCCGCCCGCCCGCCCGCCCTCCCCGCCCGCCCCGCCCTCCCGCCCTCCCTCTTCGAGACTTCCGACTCACCCGATGGCCCACAGGTCCACCTCCTTGCCGTAGTGCGTGGAGCCCAGCAGCAGCTCCGGCGCGCGGTACCAGCGCGTGGACACGTAGTCGGTGATGGACACGTCGGCGGGCGGCAGCTGCCGCGCAAAGCCAAAGTCGCACAGCTTGAGCTTGCCCACGCCGCCGGCCGCGCCTGGGTGGCGAGGTGAGGAAGGAGCAGGGTCGGGTGGGGCGTGAGGCTGAAGCACGGCAGCAGCAGCACACTCGCACCGAGGGCGGGTGGCAAACATGGGCTCGTGGGGAAACGACGCATGGGCGCGGCGTGGACAGCTGCGGCAAGGCAAGGGTGGTCGGCTGTATTAGCCATCCGCGCACTCACTCGGGCTGATGAGCAGGTTCTCAGGCCTGGGGGACGTGAGGGAGGGTGGGGGAGAGTGGGGAGCTGGTAAGCAGCGCAGCAAGGTAAGCTGGGGCACAGCGGCGGCCGCCCAACCCCAGACATGTCGACCCGCCCCCATCAGGAAACAAATTTGATGCAAAACACATGTACGCGCTCACTTGATGTCGCGGTGCACGATGTTGTGTTGGTGGCACCACCCCACAGCCTTGATGAGCTGGTATATATAGTTACGAACCTGCAGGAAGCATCCACCAGGAGGAGCGAGTGCGGGTTGTCAGGCCGCTGCGCCGCCATACCCGCCCCGAGGATGCGTCCGCCCACCCCGGTGCCACCCTGCCGACGCGATAATGCCGCCGGCGGTGCCCCCACCCCCACCACAATTGTGGGCTCGCGAGCAGCACCCCATGTAGGTAGCCCGCGGCCCCGCAGCTCCGCGCGCGCATCATGCGGGCTCTCCGCACCTGGTCGCCCTCCAGCCCCCCTGGATGCTCTTCCAAGATTTCCAGCAGGTTCCGCTCCACGTACTCGAATACGAGGTACTGCGGGTGAGGAAGCAGGGGCGGCAGGCTCGAATTTTGCACATGCCCCACCGACGGCTGCGAAAGCCAGCCCTGCCCACAATGCACAAGCGCAATGCGTAGCATGCCGGTCACGAGGACCCGCCGTTCCCTTCCGCCGTACCAGCTTTTGTTTTCGCCTGAACGCCTCCTTCAGGTTCACGATGTTCTCCTGCCGGAGTGCCCGGAGCATCTTCACCTCACGGAGAGTCGTCTTGCGAACGATCTCATCCTCTGCGAGCATGGCCATGCGCCAGGGGTCCGTTGATGAAGGGCGGGTGCAGCCCTGGCAGCCGACACAGACTGGGAGGGCCACAGCGCCACGCCCAGCACTGCCCCGCTCTTACCATCGCTCTCTTTAAACTTTTTGACTGCTACAATCTCCCCCGTTTCTTTGTTGCGGCATTTGAGGACCACGCCATACGCGCCCTCTCCAACGATCGAGATAATCTCGTATCTGCGCGCGGGGTGGCCAGGCAGGTGGTGTGGGTGAGCGCGGCCAGTCTCGTGTCAAGCACCCGCCCGCGGGCCGCCACAACCCAGCGCAGTGCCCCCAGTGTTTGCATGAATGTGCCGGCCACTTACTTGTTCTGTGCTCGTCAGACCAGGAGCGCAAGCGCAGGTGAAATGGCATCGAGAGGCATTCCAAGTCAGTGTTCAGCTCCATGTCAAGTATGTAAATGCAGCACCAGCAGCCATTTTTGGCAAGAATAGCCTTGCAACGCACCATCTCATAAGGAGCCCAGCTCAGCTAGCACGAGCGGAGCTCCGCCCTCCCCGCGCCGCTGCCCACAAAAAACACGGCTGATGATTAAGCACTATATGAAAAACGAAGCCGTGCCGGCCCTAGGAGGCGCTGCTGGTCGTCTTCGCTGGCTTCGAAGCGACCGAGAGTCGCGCTAAGAGAGCCTGCTCATGAGGCTATATGTCGGAAATATATGCAGAAACGTATTGGTATCCTGTGGACTGTCAACGGTGGCAACTACGGGTGAAAGGACCGAGTGGATGTGAACGTTCGCGAGGACCCTATCCTGTAGCGCTAAGTAATGATAGCCGGTTGCTAACGTATGCGTTCTGAGTTTGGTAGACTGGGCCGCGGCGTTGTCCGTTCAGGGCCGTTCTGACGGCATCGGCGAATTTGACACCATTCGGCTCCCAGCGCTGCAGCACCCACACTGCGGGCTTGACAGAGTAGTCGTTTTCAGTGTCGGGACTAATATCAAGCTGGCAAGTACTCAACCTAAACGCAAGGAGTTTTACTTCACACGCTTCCCCGGTAGTTATGCCGGGCGTCCCCGTCGCGGGCCGCACGCAAGGCCGCACGCGGTTTCCGCAGCGGAGCCCGCCCAGGACACGCCAGAACGTATGCGCCAGGAAGTGTCGGAGGCTGAAGTGCCGTGAGCACCCGAGCCGCGTGGCGCCTTGCGCACTATAGGCGACCCCGGGGAATTGCCGTCCCGGCCATCCGCGGCCATGGGTTCCGCCGGAAATGGCCGTCCGCACAGAACTCATGCATGGGGGTAGGTACGAGCTTGTTTGGCACGGGGCGTTTGTGCGCCTGGTGCCGGCGTAACCGCCAACTGCCGCCAAAAGCACCGGCGACATGTACCCGTCAGCCAGGCCGGCGCACTTACCCAGGTGAAAGGTCCGTAACGTCCGTAACGTTTGCCGCCTGCTGTTCAGCATCTCAGGTTGCGTATACCCAGACACAGAGTGCAGAAGGTACCTCCGTCACGCCCGTCTCCGCACCCGTCTCCGCACCCCTGCGCCCATTGTTTGGGCACCACCCATGGGTCACCCCGCCGGGCCCCCACTGCAGCGGCGGAGCGGCAGCACCACGCCTCGGCCTCTTGCCCGCCCGGCACTCCTCCGCAGCCGTGCTGCTGACTCGCGCCGGCGCGCGCCTGCCACTGCCGCCGCCTCCACCCTGTCAAGGGCAAGGGCTGTAGCAGCTGCGGCACTGGTGCTGGGCCTAAGCTCCTTCGCCGCACTCTCCTGGGCGCAGCAGCAGCCCCAATTCGACCTGGGTGCGGCGGTGCCGCAGGGCGACAGCACCTATCGCGCAGGCAACGGCGGCCTCGGCATTGGGGCGACCCTGATGCGGCTGCCCCTGCTGGGTGGCAGCCTCGGCAGCAGCAGTGGCGGTGGCGGCTTGGGCGGCGGCGGCAGCAGTGGGAGCCTTGGCGGCAGCGCCGCGGGGAGCCGCTCTGGCGTTGGGCTCAACACTCTCGTCAGTGGCGGTGGTGCGAGCGCTGCTGGTGCGACTGTTGGTGGCGGTGGCGGCGCCAGCACGGCTGCGGGCGGCAGCCTGACCTCATGGGCAGGAGTGGAGGGCGCCGTCGAGCAGATGCGCCAAGGTGCGCCTGGGGGTACGCAAATGTACGGTACGGGGGTGTGCGGCTCTGCAGTAATCAGAAGGATACACTTGACATGCCGCGAGTACCGTACGGCATGTGGCAGGGAGCGTGTGGTGAGAGTGGCCGGCTCCGACGTGCTTTATGCATGCATGGCGCCTGCCTTGAACGCCCGGGCCTGTCCTCACTACTCCCTTTACCCCGTTGCCGCCGCCTCAGACGCGTCTCTGGCAGCTGATAGCGCGATTGGCCGCGCTGCGCAGCTCGCCAACAGCACCGCGGCGGCCCTGATGCGGCTGCGCCAGGACGGCGCCAGCGCGCTTGTGCCCGGCGGAGCGCCCGCTGCTGGCGCCGCTGGGCGCCTTGCCGAGTCTGCCGGAAGAGGCGAGCGTGCAGGGATGCAGCGGCTGCTGTCATTAGTGCAGCTACCTGCTGCGACCTGGGTCGGTGGAGGTGTCTTTGGGCCTTGCCTCGACACCACTTGCGTGTTCACTGGATCTGTCACCAGCCCATGTTGGGTCATGCGGTGGCGCGTTGAGCTGCATCATACCACATCCATTCACTCCACATCGCATTGCACCGCACCACGCCACACCTCATCGCACCACACCACAGGCAGCGCTGGCGGATCGCCGCGGCGCATCCAGTGGCAGTGGAGCCAGGACCAGTGCGGCAACTGCCCGGCAGGTGCGGTGCGGTGTGGCGCAGCCCAATGGCGCGGATAGCTACAGCAGTGCTGCAATGCGCCTGCTTGCACGTTTGCATGCTACCCTGACTCCTCGGGTGGGGTTCTGTGTGACGGGGTCTGGAACCTGTCGCTTCGGGGACACAGACAGGTTCGGACAACCACGGGGGTGGGGGCGCTTGCTTTCGTGCGGATGGGGGCGGTCATTGTTGCTTCAAAGATTTGCAAGCAGTCAGTGTTGCCAGCTTGCCATGTAGCTACTTCTTGTCACCCGGCAGCAACCACTCACAATGGCGCTACTCTGCCCCCGCAGAGGCCCAGCCTGTGTGCTGCCGCCAGCGCGTGACGTACCGCAACGCCTGCAAGGCCATCGCCTGCCACAACGAGGTGCCGGCGTCGTGCGTGCAGGGCCGCTGCGACAACAGCACCGCGTCTGGCGCGGGTGTAGCCGCCGCCGCGGCCGCCCCTCCCAACAAGAATGCCGTGGACGACGCCGCCCCACCACCGCCTGCCGGCAGCAGCGCCAACGCCACCACTCCCAGCACACCCAGCAGCATCTTCACGAGCAGCACGAACATCAGCACTAGTGTCGCCCCTAGTATCCCCGCTCAGGTCTCGGACGACGACGTAGGCAGCAGCCCGCCGCCTGCACCTGCTGCCGCCGCCAATCCTGCCGATGCAGCACGTGGCGGCACGCTTGTGGCCGCATCGGGCGACAGCACTGTTCAGTCTCCCACGCCAGGCAGCTCCAGCAGCGTTTACTCGGCCAACCCCGCATCCAATGCCGCGCTCGCCGCTCCCACCACTCCAAGCAATGCAAGCACTGGCGCTGTCGGCCCTAGCCCCAGCGACCAGGACGCCTCAGGACCCTACACCTACTCCAGCGACCCCAGCGGCGTGTGCGGCTGCGTGGGCGAGCTGGCGGCCGGCGGGCCGCTGTGCTGCGGCGGCCGCGCCTACTCCAACCCCTGCGCGGCGCAGTGCCTGGGCGAGCAGCTGACGCAGTGCACGCCAGGTGGGTGGGTGGGTGGGTGGGTGGGTGGGTGGGTGGGTAAGTGGGTGGGTGGCTGGGTGGGTGGGTGGCTGGGTAGGTGGTAGTTCATTCCAGAAACCGAAGCGAGTCGACCGTGGGTGGGTGGGTGGGTGGGTGGGTGGGTGGGTGGGTGGGTGGGTGGGTGGGTGGGTGGGTGGGTGGGTGGGTGGGTGGGTGGGTGGGTGGGTGGGTGGGTGGGTGGGTGGGTGGGTGGGTGGGTGGGTGGGTGGGTGGGTGGGTGGGGTGGGTGGGTGGGTGGGTGGGTGGGTGGGTGGGTGGGTGGGTGGGTGGGTGGGTGGGTGGGTGGGTGGGTGGGTGGGTGGGTGGGTGGGTGGGTGGGTGGGTGGGTGGGTGGGTGGGCCGGGCTTGTCCTGTCCACTACTTCGTCTTGGCCTTCCATGGAGGAGCTGATTGCTTGGGCGCGTGGGTTGGCAGGAGCGAGCACATGGCGGGTCGAAGGGGCTGTGGCAGGGGTTTCCATTCGTCTCATCCAGTGGCGTGGGCAGGTGGGCAGGCGTGGGCAGGTGCTGCGTTGCAGCCGTCCCCCACCGGAAGCTTATCGTACGCAACTCTCATCGGCGCGCGCAGGCTGGTGTGCGGCCGCCGCCGGGCGCGCCGTGGTGCTGCAGCAGTCCGCCGACGCGGTACTGCAGCCGGCGCGTGGCGTGTTCCGCCCCCTGGTGCCCGCGGTGGTGTCCGGGGCCCTGCCCTCCTTCGCGGCTGCTGCCGGCGGCGGCGGCGGCCCCGCTCCGCCGCCAGCGGCAAGCAGCACATCGCAGGCCCCGGTCGCGGGGGACGACACAGCCGCAACCACGCCCGCAGCTGCCACTGCTGCCATTGCTGCCCCCGCCCCCATCCCTAATTCCGCTGCAGCCGTCAGCGACTCGGAGGAGCCCCAGCGGCAGCCGGCGGCTGTACTGGCCCCGGGAGCCCCCCCTCAGAGCTGCGACTGCGTGCCGCTGTGGGCACCCGTGTGCTGCGGCGGCAAGGCCTACATGAACGGCTGCAGCGCCCGCTGCGCCGGCGGCGTCAAGGACGTGGGCACCTGTGTGGCGGGCGTCGTCTGCAGCGCCGCAGCCCACCCTGCAGACGCGGCTGAGGGCGCGGACGGAAGCGCGGCAGGCGCGGAGGTGGCAGTGGCGCCCGCGGGGGCGGGGGCGGGGGCGGAGCTGCTGCCGATCGTCACGGTCACGCGCTCTGCGGAGCCCGGCACGGACGTGCAGCAGAAGAGGTAGATAGCCCATTAAGCTCACCAAGTGCCCAGCGGCGGCTGAAGGACGTATAGGGCAAACCCAAGGCTGCGCGTGTCGTGATAATGTATTGCGTGAATAAGGGGGCTTCTGAACTTCTGTGATTTGCGTCCAGGAATCCTGTTTTGTGCCCGCGGTGCGGTCAGTAGCCAACATACATGGCTTCAATCTTTCAATTGGCGCTGGTGTGCGCTGTGGTTTGCGTGAACGCACCTGGGGCCCCCAGGGATGCTAGATGCACCTCTGGCAAGACCGTGTGCGCCCCGAATAACTGCACTGCACTCATGTCACCTCTGCCTCACCTCCACCACGGCCTTCCATGGCCCTCCAACTGCCACGTGTAACCCGGATTCCGCCTTTAATGTCTCCTGGTCTGCTTATGCGTGCGCCCCCTCGCACTCATTGAAGCTCGCTCTAGCACTCAGCGCTCTCCCCTGCGCGGCCATATCCGCTTCTCGTCCACTCGAGTAAGCACGCACGCCCGCATGCACGCGACCAAACATACACTCAGCTCGCATTTCCCCACCGCCCAAATCACGCCAGTGCAACAAACCACTCTTTGCAACCAGCGCGTTCACGAATCACGATACTACTTGGCCTTGGGCGCGTGCGCGTGCTGCCAGTTGCTCCTCCGGTTGGTCATGATCCGCGCCACGCAGCTGCCCCAGTCCAGCACCTCATCCTTCTTCACCACACGCCACGTCTGAGCCGCCGGCCCCACGTGCTGCTGCGCGCCGCCGCCATCACCCGCCGCCGCCGCTGCTGCTGCCGCTGCGGAGGCTGCTGCGGCCTCGGCCGAGGTGAGGGCGCTGCACTCGGCGCGCACGAAGTCGCCCTCCAGCAGCTGGAAGGGCGGCCGCTTGAGCACCTGCGCGGCAGGGCGTGGGCAGGCGGCGCGCGCGCGCGTGTGTCGGTGTTTGTGCGTTAGAGAGCACAAGGAAAAACAACCAGAGACTGTGCAAGTGTGTGGGTGTCTGTGTGTGTGCGTGCTAACGTAGGGCTACACCCGCACCTCTCCCAAGCAGGACACACGACGCACACAGCGCACATCCCACCCGCGCCCGCCCGCCCACCTCGAACAGGTCCACGATGTGGCTGCCGGGCTTGAGCAGCACGCAGTCGCGCAGCACGCCCGGCGCGGCGCCCTCCGCGGCGCGCGCCTTGGCGTCCAGCCCGCTGCCCAGCAGCCCGCCTGCGCGCATGGCAGTAGCCGCAGCAGTGGAGCAGCAGGAGCAGCAGCAGGTAGGAGGGGGCGCGGGTGCGGTTACCGCGGGCGCTGCGAGCTTGCCGGCCGCGATGTGTGCCCGGGCCAGCGTGACCGTGGCAGCCCCAGCTCCTTCCCCCCTACGCCTGCTGTCCACCCTGCTACACTTCTCTGCCCTCTCTGCAACACCCTATCACACTCTCCAGATGACGCCTCACCCGCGGCGCTGGCGATGCCCCGTGCCGCCAGCGCCGTGTAGCTGTCCAGCTCGCCCACCGGGTACATGGGGCGCGGCGGCCGCATGGCCACGGCCGCCGCCAGCGCCAGCGCCGCACCCGTGCCGCCGTACCTGTACCGTGTGGGTGTGTGGGGATGGTTGTGGTTGTGGGTGGGTTCCAAATTGTGTGGCCAGATGGTGTGGACAGGGCGTGAGCACGGGTGTGCTGGGTGAGCACTGCGGAGGCGCAGCGCCAGCGGTGGACACGCTTGCGCACGGAGAAGCGGAGGGCGGTGGCCGCGTCAGGGCCGCGCGGCATAACACGGGCTGTGCACAGGTGAGCACGCGCCCTAGATGCAAGCGCCCCGGCGCTCCAACACACCCCCACGCTAAAACCCCAAGCTCACGTCCCGACGCCCAGCCCCAAACCCACACACCCACTTGTTCAGCACCGCCGACTGGACCTTGGCCAGCTGCTGAGCCAGCTCCGGCGACTCTGCACACACGGGCGTGACACCAGCCAGCCGACCGCACGTTCACACGGTTTACGTGCCGCCAAAGCGGGGCGTGTCCGCAAGGCAAGACATGGGCCAATCGCTGGACCGCTGGACAGGCTGTCCCGCCACCGCACGTGGCAAGGCCCGGCTCCCCCGCATACGCCACGCCACGCCTCCGCCTCCGCCGACCCCCGCCCCCGCACACCCAGGAACCCCCCCCCGCCCAGCCCGCACTCACGGTCCAGTGCGGCCACGTCGGCGCCGCCGTCCGCGTACGCCAGCCGCCCCGCGCGCCGGCCGCTGCACAGCCAGCGCTCGGTGGCGGCGCTGACAGGGACGGCGGGGTCGTGAGGCAGCGCAGCGCGCACGCGGTGGATGTGCTCGGGCGAGGAGGCCATGTCCGCCTGTGTGGTGTGGGTGTTGAGACACGGAAATAAGGGAGCCCGCCCAGAAAGGCGTGCCGGATGTTCCGAATACCCACCAACTACGGAGCTCCGATGTGTGTGGAGCCGGTTGCGCCGGCTGTGGCCCCTGCCCCGCCCCCCGCCCACCTTGTTGAGCGCCAGCAGGATGGGGAATCGCGCCTGCAGGAAGTGCGCCACCAGGCGGTGCAGGTGCGCCTCGGACCAGTGCGCCAGGCTGGCGCCCTCCACCACCAGCTGGCCCACGGACACGCCCACCCTGGGGCGGCCGCACCGAGCGGGGGGAGGGAGGGATTCACGTCGTGCTCAGTGCTCCGAGGGGGGGAGTGCACGTGGGGCCGCACGCACGCGAGGCGCTGTGACACGCATTGACCAACCGCTTGACCACCCCTGAATTCTTTGGTGAATTTGTATTAGATTGGGCTGGTATGCGACCCCCTCTGTACACAGTGCCCCGGTGTTGTTTTCCTCCTATAACGTCACGCGCACGCACGCACCTGGCCAGCACCTCCGCCACCAGCGCGCGGCTGGCGTGGTAGCCGCTGAAGAGCTCGGGCAGGCGCGAGGGCTTGCGCAGCACGAACGTCCACTTGGCGCGCACGTTGTCGTACACCCAGCGGTGCAGCTCCTCGCGCACCCAGCTGCAGGGGCGGGGTGGGGTTGGTGGGGTTCGTGAGGTGCGTTGGTGGGGTGAGACACCAGCCCAAGCTGAACGAAACCTAACTAGATGGAGCCCAGGCAAATTCAAACGGGGGTAGGGGACGGGTGCGCGCTTAGATTCATATGCATGCGCGCAGTCCAGGACACACCCAACAGCAAGCGCACTGCTCCCACCCGACGTCGTCCAGCGGGTCGCCGCCCCGCGCCATCGGCCGCCGGTCCGCCGCCGCCGCCCCAGCCGCCCCCGCTGCCGCCGCCGCCGCCGCGGCCGCCTGCTGCTCCTGCTCGGCGGCTGCGTCCGTGTCCACCAGCTGACCCTCGCGGTCGGTGGTGCCGCTGGCATCCACCACGTGGATCTGCGCGCGTGCCGGCACGAGGCAGGTGTGTGTGTGCGTGAGTACCAGCCCAAGCTAAACCAAGCGGGGGGAGCTGGCGTGAGGAGCTGCTGGCGCGGGGTTGCACGTGCGGCCGCGTGTGTTGTTGAGCGGCTGTGTGATATCACCAGCTCACACTGTCGTAAGAAAGCCGCACACCACCCTGCGCCGTCCGTGCGGGCAACTAGTGGCGGCTAGGGGGCCCGAACGCCCAAACTCCCAAGGCCCCAACCCCCTTTGGGCTGGTGTTTACAACACCCCACCCCCCAACCCCGACGCCCGCACACGCGCCGCACCAGCACGTCGGCATCGCACAGGTCGTTGAGGAAGGAGTTGCCGCGGCCGCGGCCCTGGTAGGCGCCGGGGACCAGCCCGGCCACGTCCTGCCGGGGGGGGGGGTGCACACAGCGGCGTGTGCGTGGCTATGGGTGTGGGTGTAATTGTGTGTTTGTGTGGGAAGACAGAGGTCCTCATGGGCATGCCCACACACGCCTGGCCACCCGAACGCAGGGGCCAAGTACCGGTACCTTGATCACGATGGGCACTTTCCGCCACAGCAGCGGCCGCCCCGGCACCGCCCAGCCCGCGCCGCCCACCCAGCGCCGCAGCGGGTCGATGTTGGTGGTGCGGGCGTCGGCGTCGGCGGCCTCCAGGCTGAACGACTGCGCGTAGCCGTGCAGCGGCCTGGGGGCGTGGGGTGAGGCGAGGCGAGGTGAGGTGCCGGGGCCAGTGGTGTTAAGGGCGTGAGTGGGATACTGAGTGGGTTGCTGCGGGCGTGGCGCATGAGTGGGTGCGGTGGCGATGGTGCCAGGTACCTGTGACTGTGTGGCACAAGCGAAGCGATTGCGGCGTTCCTGTCTGCACCTCCCTCGTCTGCCCGCAGCTCCGTCCCTCCACGGCACAGCAGCTCCGTCCCTCACGCCCGCCCCCTCCCCCTCCCCCTTCCCTAGCGGCCCGGCCCGCGCCCGCACCTGCAGTCCTGCGGCGCCAGTCCCAGCAGCGGCGCGGGGTCGGGCATGAGCACGTAGCCGCGGCCGACGTTGGGCTGGATGGTGGTGAAGGGGAAGGCGGCCACACGCGCGCCGTCCTCGTCCGTCACCGGGTCTGGCAGGTGGGGCAGGTGCGGCCGGTGCAGCAGGTGTGGCGGGTGTGGTAGTTGTGGTAGATGCACGTCAGGTGCAAGGCTGATGCAAGGCGGATGCAAGGCGAATACAAGGCCGTTGCAAGGCAGGCGCATTGTCGAGTGAGGAAAGGAGAGGGGCCCGAGGTTGCGCAGCCGGCACCTCTGCCCGTTGCTTCCACTCGCCCACTCACCCACGATGGCGTTGAAGAAGGTGCTCTTGCCCGCACTGGGCTTGCCCACCAGCCCCACCACGTAGTCCCACCGCCCGCGCTGCGTCCACTCCGCGGCGCCGGCGCTGCTGGCGGCGGCCGCGTCCGCGGCGGCGTCCGCGGCGTCGGCGCCCCACTGCGTTCATAGTGGGTTTGAGCCATGGAGACGCAGCGTAAATGATTTTGCTCGGACCGTTGTTTCATGCATCCCGGATTACGCTCACTGCGACGCCAATCCTGCGACGCCAACACAAGACCCTCCCGCCCCTGCTCCCGCGGCCCCCCCGCCCGCGCCGCCGCACCTGCAGCGCCGCCGCCGCCTCCTCCTCGCCCTCCGCCAGCGCCACCGCCTCCTGCCGCCCGTTGCGCCACGGCGCGCTGGCCGCCGCCTCCGCCACCGCCGCGCGGATGAGCTCGCCGTCCGCGTCCTCGCGCTCCCACCACTTATCCTTGGCGCCCGTGGCGGTGGAGATGCCCAGCGCGGTGGCGCCCCAGCTGCGCCCGGCGCGGCAAGTAACGAGTGGGGTTCCACGCATGATTAAAAAAGATAAGACGATGTTGGCCCGGCGCGGCGAGGAACGAGAGAGGGGGCGGTGTAGGATTGTTGCAGTAGATCATTTGGTAAGTTATGTGGAATGCCGGGGGCGTCGTGAGTTGTTGAGGTGTTGCCGCATGTGCACTCCGGACCCGCCACTCTGCAACCCACCCGAGGTTGACCACGCTCGAGTTCTGGGACGCCGCCGCAATCGCCGCAGCCGCAGCCGCGGAGCTCATGCGACCGCCGCCGCCGCCGCCCACTGCCGCCACGCCACTGCTTCCGGCCCCCACACCGGCACCGGCAGCACCCGCTGCATGCCCGGCTGCTGACGCCGCCCCCGCTGGCGCCACCCCGGCTGAGGAGGACGCGGCGTGCGCCCCTGGCGCCGCCATGAAGCCCACGCCGCCGCCGGCGCCTGCCCCGCCCGCTTCCCGGCGCTCGCCCACATCCGCGGGGAGGTTGGTGTCAATCCACTCCTTCGCAGCCTCCACCACCTGCAACGAAGCCAGGGGGCCGGCGAATGAGCCTTCCGCTGCCCAGCTACTGCGCCCCTGCGCACCTACACGCGCTGACATCCATCCCTCGCCCATCGCCGGCACGCCACACTCCACACGCGCCCATCCCATCCGCGCCCACCACTGCTCCAATCAACACCCCGCCTCCACCCACGCCCCACCTGGAACACGCAGCCCGCGCCCGAGGTGTCCACGGCCTCCTGGGCGCTGGCCGCCAGGTGCGCCGTCAGCGCGTGGCGGCGCGGGTCGTTGCCACCCAGCGGGCCTGTGTGCCGGGAGACGTGGGGATGGGGATGGGTTGTGGGTACCAGCCCAAGCTCAACCAAATAGAACTGACAGGGACGGTGGCACATAATGATACATTCGAGAGCCCATGACACAGATGGAAGAATCGTCGCACCAGCCGCACGCGGCGCGCACCTGTGACGGCGATGAGCGGCGCCTGGCTGCAGGGGTAGCCCGCCGGCAGCGTGAAGGTGAGCGAGAACAGCCGCGAGGGCGGCCCGCCGCCGCCGCCCGCCGCGCCCGCATCGTCGTCGCCCGCGCCGGGCTCCCGCAGGTGGATGGTGAAGCGCGGCGGGGCGGTGGACAGCGGCCGGTACTCGTCCATGAAAATGGCCTGGTGGGTGTTGTTGCACGTGTGCACGTGCATGTGTCACATGTTGAAATGAGTTGCACATGAGTCATGACCGGCGATCTTCCATCGTGTATCGTATTATGTCAACTGACGGACTAAGGGCACGGCCCTGCATGCTGCCCGAGGTCGCGCGCGCCCACGGCCACCGCATGCAGCGTCTGCAACGAAGTTGTTCGCGCTGCCTCTAGCTGCCCCCCCCAACGGCCCCGCTGACACCCGCCGGGCAGCGCACCTCCAACGCATCCATCTCCTCCTTCTGCTCCTCAGTCGCCTCCACCGCCGGCAGCGTCGGGGCCGCGGCCGGGGCCGCCGGCGCTGGTGCCGGGGCAGGGGCCGGCACCGGGGCTGGCGCCGGCGCCGCAGGCGGTTGTGCGGGCGCCTTGGCTGCAGGCGCGGGCGGCGCAGGCGCCTTGGCTACAGGCGCGGTTGGCGCGGGCGCTTTGGCCGCAGGCGCGGCCGGCGCAGTTGTCGTCGCCGCCGGCTTGGCGGGAGGCCGCGCCGCCGGGGCCTTTGCTGGTGGTGGTGGTGCAGCTGCTGCTGGCGCCGATGCGGCCGCGGCGGCGGGCGCCCTGCCAGGTGCACCGCCCTTGGCACCGCCGCCGCCGCCGCCGCCGGCTGCGCGCGTGGCTGCTGCTGCCTTGCCCACCATCAGCGGCGCACGTGCCGGCGGCGCCGCCAGCGACATCCCCGACAACGCCGCGGCCACGGCGTCCGCCCCGGCGGCGGCGCCAGCTCCCGCTGCGCCGCGGCCGTTTCCCTGTCCGCCCCGACCGCTCCTACCACCAGCCGCCGCCGCCGCCGCCGCCGCCTCGCCGCCCTCCTCCTTGGCCCCGGCCCTGCCTCTCCCGCCCCGCTCGCCCCTGCCACCGCCGCCTCTGCCATCCGCTCCTTCCGCCCCCGCGCCTCGGGCGCCCCCAGCCGGGCGAGGCCCCGGCAACCCCAGCGCCCGCCGCACAAAGTCCAGCGCCGCCGCGGTATGCTCCGCCTTCTGCGGCACCACGTGCCCCAGCCCGTGCTCAACCACCGTACGGCGCCCGCAGTCGAAGCAGCCCGCCAGCGCCATCGAGTCGTCGTACGGCACCGCCACGTCAGCCCGGCTGACAAAGTGCAGCGACGGCAGCGGCAGCGGCGCCGCCAGGCGCGCCTCCGGGGCGGCGGCGGCTGCGCCGCCGGTCGCGCCGGGGGCGGCGGGGGCGGGTGTGGTCATGGCGGGGGGCACCAGGCGCTGCAGCGGCTGCGGCACGTACCCACCCGCACACACCACGAACTTGAGCCCGGGGAAGGCCACCTGCACAAGTCAGGGCGGCCGAGCGCGTCAGTGCCTCAGCGCCTCAGCGACCCGCCCAGCTCCGCGGCAGAGGGTGGTACGGCACCGTAAGCCGCCGAACCCTCGCAGCACGACACCACGGCGTGTCGGCGGTCCTGTCAGAGCTACCCCCTTCCCCAGCTGTACCCGCTGTCTTCAACTTCTTATCCTTGCAAACGCCCCGCCCCGCGCCCTCCCCTCCCGCACCGGGTCAGACACGGCGTGGCACGCCAGCAGCAGCGCCGCCGCCGCGCCATTTGAAAAGCCCACCAGCCCGTCGAAGGGCCCCGCCGCCCGCCACTCTGCCGCCAGCGCCTCCAGCGTTGCCCGCCAGTCACCCGCCACCACGTCATCCCAGCCCGCCGGCGGCGCAGCTGCGGGAACCGGCGCGGGCGCGGCGGCGCTACGCGCCGATGCCCCGTTCTGCTGCTTTGCGCCCGCCGGCGCCGCCTTGGCTGTGTCGCCCGGCCCGGGTCCGTCGCTGTCCTCCGAATCCTGTGCCGGCTCGTCCCCCTGGTCCTGGTCGTGTGTGTGCAGGTTCCAGTGGCGCCACCAGGAGCGCATGGGCACGCTCTGTCCCTCGCTCAGCGGCAGCTCGTGCGGCGATGAAACGAAGTGCAGGTCCTGCATGGGCGCATGGCGCAGGGGGGATGGGCGAGTGGCGCGGGGGGGGGGGGGGGTCGTGCCGTGTGGCGGGCCCCTCGGCCCGTGCGCACGTACAGCTTTGCCCTCCCTCTCGCTGCTTTGCCCGCGGCGCTTCGTCAACGCCTCTTGATGCGGGATGCTCCTAGGCACGCCGCAGCCCTCACCGCGACGCCCGCCAGCTTGCGGCTCAGGGTTTTGATCCGCTGGCTGAACAGCTCCCCGTCCTGCCGGCTGCCGTGCAAGCACAGAACTCGCGCCCGCCGCTGGGGGCCTGCACCCCCATCGCTGCCGGCTGGGCTTTGCATCTTATTAGGTCGCCTAGGTTATGGATTGGGTGTCAATCAAGTAAATACGTGTTCGCGTTGCTGCGATGGATTCGCATTCGCGCCTGCCTGCGGCGCCAGCAGGCACCCTGAATGAATATGATATACTTTACAAGCTATATCAAGCAGTATCAAGTGCGCGAGCTACCGGTTGTTCGCCCATTGCTTGATCATTGCAATTTGCCGCGTAGAGTAGTCTGGGGTTGCAGAACACACACAAAGTACGTTTACGTGTATACGCTGTGTGTCTACCACAAACAACTAGTGAACGCTTTGGCGCGTGCTTCGATCTGCGATTTAGTTTGCACCGCTCGCACATTACAAAGCTCAGTGAGCACGAACGCTATCCTTAGACAGCAAAAATGGTTGCTAACATAGCGGCCGCCGCGAATAAGCTAGACATTGAGACGGACGTGTCGTTGACGGAGGCGCGGGAGCTGGTGCTGGACACCGCGGACGAGGAGGAGCTGTCCAGCAAGTACCAGGATGTGGACTTCGTGCTGGGCGATGACATGAATGCGGGGAAAGGCGTGCTGCACCTGACCACGCGGTAAGGGGGAGGCGGGGGATTGTACCCACAACAAGGGGGAGGGCCGGGACGAGGCGTGCCAGTTTCTCGGGCATCCCCACCTGCGATGGTCACGGAATCCCCCTCCCAAGTAACCCCCAATCTCCTGCTGCTCGATGTCCCACTTGGGAGATTGGGGGTTCACTCCAGTGCCCGACTGAACTCCACGGACCACGGCCCTCCGCAGGCGGGTGGTGTGGGTGAGCTCGGCCGCGGGCGGGCCGGCCTTCGCGCTGCGCTACCCGCAGATCGTGATGCACGCCGTCAGCCGAGACCCCTCCTCCTACTCCCGACCCTGCATCTACCTGCAGGTAGAGGTGGTGGTGGTGCTGGGTGGGATAGTGCGGGTGCGGGTGCGGGTGGGGGTGCGGGTGCGGGTGCGGATGCGCGTGTGGGGCCGGGCATGCGGCGGTGCTGCGCCGGAGGGTGCGCTTTTGGGACCTGTGCGGCCAGCGGATGCACGGTGAATCGGTGATGCGGCCCTGACCTCGCTGGGAGGCATCCAGTTCGCATTCGCAGCATGCTTGTGACCGGGCCACGCTGACCTGTGCCCGCCTGCAGTTGGACGAGGGCAGTGAGGACATGGATGTGGGCGGCGGCGACGACGAGGAGGAGGAGGAGGGCGCTGCGGACGTGTCGGCGGAGGTGCGCCTGGTGCCCGGCGACGAGTCCAAGGGTGAGAGCAGGGCGGGGGGGGGGGGTGGGGGGAGCGTGCGTGCGTGTGTATGTGTGCGAGGGAGAGCGCAACGGAAGAAAGACAAGTTTATGTGTGCGTGCTTGTGTGCGCGTGTGCGTCCGAGGACTGGGGACTGCAACAAACGCTGCTTAGACACCATGGGCGCTCTGCGGGAGGGCAGGGCCGCACACTGCACCGGGCCGGGCGGGGTAGGCTGTCATAGCGGCTGGGGATGCCTAGATGCAGCGTGCTGGCACAGCCGGTGCCTCTACCCGGTTTCCGCGCCCACCTGCCACTTCCTGCTACTGTCTGCACCCACCTGTTACTACCTGCTACTGCCTGCACAGTTGATGACATGTTCAAGGTGCTGTGCGACTGCGCGGCGCTCAACCCGGACTCGGAGGTGGAGGGTGAGTGGGTGCGGCGGGCGTGGGCGACAGGAAGGCGGGCGGCGGAGGGCCGGCGGGGAGGGGCCAGAGCTGCCGCAGGCCGGGAGGGCCGAACCTTGACAAGCCAGGCACCCCGCAGGCAGGTGCCATCCCTAGCCCATTCCGGATGGAGCCTTCCCAGTTCCCAACCCATCCTCCTCGCCATCCCACCGCTCTGCAAGTCAGCTGGTGCTTTGCGTTGTTTGCAGCACACACACGCGCGCACACACGGCTGTCCAGTTCTCCAACATTGTGCTCCCTCTCTTACTCTCACACACACGCACCTGCACACGCACACACACACCTGCACACGCACACGCACGCACACACGATTTTGCTGCCGCAGGCGAGGGCGACTTTTTCTTCGACGAGGCGGAGGTGATGGCGGGGCTGGACGCCGGCACGCGGGCGGCGGTGATGGCGGAGCGGCTGGCGGAGGGCATGGAGCTGGCGGACGGCGAGGAGGAGGGAGCCAACGGGGCGCCGGAGGACCTGCAGGAGGTGTGTGTGGGGGGGGGGTGGAGGGAGGGAGGGAGGGAGGCGGCAGCGCTGTGGGGTGGGGTCAGGGCAAGGAGGAGGGGACGGGGCTGGGGAAGAGACCGGGCTGGGCTCAGGGGAGCGCATGCGTTTTGCTGGTTGAGCTGATTTCCACTTTGCACACGCACAAACTGTGGCTCTCTTGTTCCTTTCCTTGTGATTTCTTTAACGCAGCTGGTCGGAGACGACCCAAGCCGCTTCGAGGACGACGACGACGATGAGGAGGCGGGCGCAGGGGCGCCGCGGGCGGCCGGCAACGGGCGGTAGTATGCGGCAGCGATGTAGTGCGATGGCGGCAGAGGGTTTGGTGGTGGCAGAGCTGGTGTTTTGTGGAGAGGATTAGGCAAAGGAAAGGGGTAGGGGGGATGCAGGAGGAAGCGGGCGTTGGGGTCAGAAGGACGGGTGCGGCGAGGCTGAGAACATCTCGAATTCGTGCGTTAAGGTGTTCCTGGACGGTTGGCCAGCCCGATCTTACGGTTATGGATTAGCCGTGCTGCTTTATGTAAACACAGGCGGGGCACCAGTCATAAAGTCATCGTCGGCTGCGCCTTGACTTGGGTGCCCTCACCGATGACTTACCTCGGTCCGGACTTTAGCAAGCGCCCGCATCGCCCTTCTCACCAGCGATGGGCTCCCCAACACGTTTGATGGTATAAATACATATCCATTTATGGATTGAAAGCCACATACTTGAGGTTTGCCTGCCCTCAGCCGATCACCAAATCGCATTATATTATGCTGACCCAGCTTCACGCTCCTGCAATCTACAAGCACTCCACACACTCAGTTGTCGCCTCTGCTATTCAGCGCTGCCTGCAACTCCCGCGACACTCCGCCAGCTTCGCTTCCCGTCAGCGCAGCGCCATGGCAGCAGCAGCAGCAGCGGCCCCCAAAGCCCGCACGGCGCTCGATGAGACCTCGAAGACGGGGGAGTTCAAGCGCACCGATGCGGGGTTCCGCAACCAAATCGCGCCCGGCACGCGCTTCGAGCCGGAGGGTGAGCTGGGGGCTGACCTGGGGGCTGACATAGGTCCGTGCGGTCGTGCCGGCCCGGCAGGAGGACACTGCCCTCCCCACCGGCCCACCAGCACCAGCACCACTCGCGCCTCAAAGCCCTGCATGGAATCATTGTCAGACCAGCACCATGCGTGTGCTCTCCCCTTCTTACGCGTTTGGGTTTGGTTTGGTTTGAGTTGGGTTGGGCTGGTAACCCAATTCCCTCCCCCTCCCCCGTCACCCCCCTTCCGCCCTCTCCCGCCCTCTCCCGCCCGCCGCAGCCGGTCGCTACCACCTGTACGTGTCTCTGGCCTGCCCCTGGGCCTGCCGCTGCCTGTCCGTGCTGCACATGAAGGGGCTCCAAGACGCCATCGGCGTGTCGGTGACGCACCCCACCTGGCAGCGCACCCGCCCCGAGGACCCCGCAGGTGCGGGGCTGGGGCTGGGGCTGGGGCTGGGGCTGGGGCTGGGGCTGGGGCTGGGGCTGGGGCTGGGGCTGGGGCTGGGGCTGGGGCTGGCTCGACCCGGCGCTACCTGCATCGGAGCCGTGTCCGCAGGGCACGGCCACAGGGTCGTGGCACGGGTTGTCCTTGATCATTTTAATGCAGGACCGGGGACCGCTCCGCCTCCCCGTGCTCCCCACTTGTTGGCCCCCTCTCGTGCCCCTCTCCCTCCTCCCCTCCCTCACCACCCTGACCGCCGCCACCTCCCTCCCCTCCCGCTCCTCCCCCCCCTCCCCCTGCCCTCCCCCCCTCACCTGCCCCCCAGACGAGCACACCGGCTGGGTGTTCCGCGCCCCCGGCGACCCGCCGCTGTCCAGCGCCACCGGCTTCGGCTCCTTCCCCTGCACCGGCTGCATCCCCGACTCCGTCAACGGCGCCGCCAACGTACGGCAGCTGTACGACATGGCCAACGACACCACGGGTAGGGCGGGTGGGTGGGTGGGCGGGTGGGTGGGCGGGTGGGTGGGTGGGTGGGTGGGTGGGTGGGTGAGGGTGAGGGTGAGGGTGAGGGTGAGGGTGAGGGTGAGGGTGAGGGTGCGAGGCTAGAGAGGGTTTGGTCATGGGCCGAATATAAAAGTATATGGGCCTCCCATCAGCCGCGAAGCAATAAAGCCGTTCGCCACGCCCCGGCCTCGCCCCTTGCGCAGGCAAGTACTCGGTGCCGGTGCTGTGGGACAAGAAGGAGAAGACCATCGTGAACAACGAGGTGCGCAGAGGCGGCTTGGGGTGAGGGGGCCGCTGGGTTTGCGGCGCCCCACTGCGACCCACTGGGACCCACTGGAACCACCGTGGGGACCACCGCGGGGACCCACTGTGCTGGCGGCCCCCCCACCGATCCCCACGATGTCCCCCAACCCCCGCAAACCCACTCCCACCCCGCCACAGAGCTCTGAGATCATCCGCATGTTCAACACCGCCTTCAACGACATCGCCAAGAACCCGGGTGAGCAGAGGCCATACAAAACCCAAAAGACAGAAAGAACTATCCCTCTCCCCGCCCGCGGAACAACATGACGGAGCGCCAGTGCGCCATTGCAGGGGCGCCGCCGCATCTCCCCACCCAGCACTAATCATGGCTGTACACACAAACACACACACGCCCGCCTTCAGGCCTGGACCTGTACCCCGAGGCGCTGCGGGCGGCCATTGACGACATCAACGCCTGGACCTACCCGGCCATCAACAACGGCGTCTACCGCTGCGGCTTTGCCACCAGCCAGGCCGCGTACGAGGCCGCGTTCGAGGTGGGGGGCCGGAAGGGGGCGGAGGGGAGCGTGGGAGGGGCGGAGGGGCGGAGGGGCAGGGCGCAGTGGTGGAGGGGCAGGGCGGCGTCGCGGGACATGCAAGGGCGCTTGCCGTGTGGGAGAGATCAGACGCCTTGGGGGCCTGCACGCTGGGTCATGCGCAGCTGCAGCATGCGGTCCACCCGGCACATCATCATCGGCAATGCCAAGACTGCTCTGCAACGCCCTGTCAATGACTTCGTCTTCCAAACATCCTTGCAACCCCCCGCGCCCCTGCCGCCGCAGGAGCTGTTCGCGGCGCTGGACCGGGTGGAGGCCATCCTGTCGCGGCAGCGCTACCTGGCGGGCGGCGTGCTGACGGAGGCGGACGTGCGGCTGTTCCAGACGCTCATTCGCTTCGACGAGGTGCGGGCCTGGCGGGGATGCGGCGTGTGGGGGCGTTGGTGTGGGGCTTGGGTGAATATCATGTGGTATGTGTGGGTGCGTGGGTGTGGGAGGGTTTATGCATGATGAGGTGTGGGTTTCGGGATTTGTTTGGAAGGGCCCGCACCACACGGTGCCCAAGTCCACCGGTGCTGATGCCGGGCGCCCGGCTGCCGCCACTGGCCACTCCCTGCAGGTGTACGTGGTCTACTTCAAGACGAACAAGTGAGTGACGGCATTGCTTACATTGGACGGCTTTCAGCACAAAAACCTCCAGGGTGTTTTCGCTTATCATACAGGCGGGCCGGCCCGCCAAAATGCGGGCCCTGCCTGTTGCCTCCACCTCGTCGCCACTCACCTCACCCCCTCAATCCCCTCACCACCTCACTCAATCCCCCCAATCTCAATCCGCACCACCACCCCTCCTGCAGGCGCTTCCTGCGCGAGTACCCCAACATCGCCGGCTACGTGCGGGAGCTGTACCAGGAGTCGGGCATGAAGCCGGCCGTGGACATGGTGCGTGTGCGTGTGCGTGCGTGTGTGTGTGTGTGTGTGTGGTGGGGGGGGGGTTGCACGGGTGCGTTGGCAGAATGCGTGCATGGGCGCAGGTGGTGCGGCGTGGCGTGTGTAATACTTGAAGGCGGGTGCTTTGCCGTACGTTACCCAATACTTGCCGTACGCTTCGAGGGTGCCGTGCGGACGGCAGCCGCGCGGACGATGCGGGCGAGTGCTTCGTTGCCCCGCACCTACCGGTGCTGCCCGCTCACTGCTGCCAAACCCCCAGCCCCCTAACCTCCGCCCTTCCTCCCCCTCCTCCTCCTCCAAATCCCTGCCCGCAGTACCACATCAAGACCCACTACTACACCTCCCACCCCAAGCTCAACTACTACGCGGTGG
This sequence comes from Chlamydomonas incerta, assembly GCA_016834605.1. NCBI lineage: Eukaryota > Viridiplantae > Chlorophyta > Chlorophyceae > Chlamydomonadales > Chlamydomonadaceae > Chlamydomonas > Chlamydomonas incerta. The sequence continues at coordinate 110,403 of JAEHOC010000096.1, forward strand.
TGCCGCGCGGCGGCGAGGCCTGGTGGGAGCAGCCGCACGACCGCGCCGCCAAGTTCCCGGCCGCGGGCGCGGGAGCGGAAGGCAAGCTGTGAGCGCGGGGGCCAAGGGCCGAAGCGCGCGCCCGCCTGAATCTACGGTAACTGATGCACGTGGTGGCGTTGAAGTGTGCCAGCCGGGGAGGGCGGGCGTGGTCGCTGACGTTGCGGGGCCGGGTCAAAGGCGTGGCGTGGTGGTGATAAAACGCGGCACGAAGCAGGCGCACGGCGGCGCAGGGCAGGCCACTGGCGGAAAACCGCTAGAACTTAGCTTCAATGAACTCAATGGCATGATCACAATTGAGCATGGTTGCATGTGTCCGAATAGGCACTGGAATACATGAAGTCTAGAAGAGGTGGCGTGGTGCCGGTGGTGCCGGTGGTGCCGGTGGTGGTACAGCCGACGAGTTTTTGGCAGCTGGATATGCTGAACCGGAAAGGTGGCGCGGTGCAAAGGTGCTGTAAACCAAAGCAAAACTGTCTGATAATCCTCGCACGCCACTAGGGTAGGGGCTCTCCAGACTCGCTGGCAGGCAAGGGGGGGGGGGGGGGAGGGGGGGAGGGGTCGCTGCGCGGGGGGGAATCAAATCGTGGCGAAACTGCGATCGGCAAACCCAGCGCAGTCGGACGTGATGCACCCGCTTCTTCTTGCACTTCAGAAGACATAATACATGGATAGTGAAGTCCTGGAATCAGAGCTGCTGCTTGAATGCGACTGTGAGAGTCACGTTAATTGTGAGCGCATATGACCGCTTAAAGAACTCGGCCTGGCTCGTTACATATAATCAATCCCTGTAACAACTCAGATACAGCAGTGCAATATGGCATCCCCGGCGCCCGGACCGACTCAGGACTCGGGCGCACCGGCCGCTCAAGCGGAGCCATTATACAATGCGCCGTCATCACCATCAAGCCCACGGAAGAAAGGCGGGCCGCCATCGCCCAGGTGCGCTCGTCACGTCGCTTCGGAGGTGGCCAACATGCACACAATCGGGCTTCGAGTTTCGGGTTTTTCAGCCCCACCTTACGCCTAAACGGATACATTGTCAGCCTACAGTAGTTTCGTGTCAAAAATGCGGTCAGAAAGTCTTTGCCGCACCAATTTAGGCAGCAGTCCCCAAGTTTCTGGCGCTCCACACATCGGGGATCATAGGCTGTATATCGCCCATAGTTTACATGCCGTAGCTTGACATGCCGCTGTACCTGGGCCGAGGGTTGGTCGACCACGAACCGGCGCTGGGCCCCCTCTCTACCCCCGCCAGCGCGCTAGCTAACCGCCCCGCCGCATCCGCCCTGCCGCATCCCACTGCCCCGCTCCAACCCGCAGCAAAGCTGGTCGTACGGACTGGGTTATCCTCACACCCTCACCGGGTCCGGGGGCCTACAACCCAGGCATGAATGCCGTGCAGCAGGTGCGTGTCAGCCACCTGGGGAAGGGCTTGCTTGGAAGGCGCATGGAGCGGCCCCCCGGCGCTGGCGCAATGTCGGGGCTCATGCCCACTATGCATCACGTGGCTATCCAGTTACGTGGCACAGCTTTCAGAACGCAGCTGCTCATCGTGGCTGCCGTGCCTTCATGCGCACCGCCCTTGCAGCCTGTCCTCCCATATTTTTTCTCGCCTCGCCGCCTCCCCACCTCCCCACCTCCCCGCCTCCACACCACCAGGCTTCGGAGCGCGCCGTGTTCGGTACGGCCTACCGCGAGCAGGAGGAGAAGCGGTTCGTGTCAAACCTGCACAACCAGACCATACCCAGCGCCGACACGCCCGGACCTGGGGCGTACAGGTGAGCCCCGTGCCGCCTACTGGCCCGGCGTATCGGGGGGCAGGCTCCGATTGGGTAGGGAGGAGCCTCCGCGCTCGCGGTCACCCCTCCCCCGCACCAGGGGCAAGCGGTCCCAACCCTTGCCGCCACTCCCGCGTGCGCCGCTCACAGGACGGCTGAGAACCGGATGATGCGGACTGACAACGCCTCCAAGTTCGGCACGGCGGTGCAGCGGCCGGACGTGCCCAAAGAATCCATGACCAAGCCCGGGCCCATCTACGAGCTGCCCTCCACACTGTCGGCGATTTCGGCGGGCTTCGGCTCGGTGAGCACCGGGCGCGGCTGCAGCTCCTGGGCATTGGTGCTTGGGGCTTTGCATTCTGCGCAGCTGCGGCAGCTGTGGCGGCTGTCCGGGCTGTGGGTTGCGGCTGGCGTGAGGGGCGTGTGCGGCGCCCTGAGGATAGAGCTGCGTGTGAAAGGGCCTGTGTCAGGGCGATGGCCAGCTGCTGACCAGGGCGTGTGTGTGCACCTGTGCCCGCGATGCGCGCAGCCGCCCGTCACGGCCCGCGGCGGCTCCCGCAGCGCCCGCGGCAGCTCGCCCATGCGCGACCAGCGGTCGCTGATGAGCGAGCGCTTCCCGCTGGAGAACATGGACACGCCGGGTGGGTGGTGGTGGGTTTTGCGGCTGCATACGTCGTGTGCAGCTGGGATGGGCGCGCAGCATGACCTTCTGTGTTTGCGTTGCAGCTTGATGGCAGTTTTGCTCGCGATACCTTCGTAACTGAAGATTCTTGAGCATGCGCCGCCCGCCATGCGCCTGCAGGTCCCAACTCCTACGGCCTGGTGCAGGCCGACAAGCTGTCGCACCACGAGGCGTCGCCGCGCGTCGGCTTCGGCCGCGCCACGCGGGAGGCCGCGACGCGCTCCTCGCTGTCGCAAGCGCAGCTCAAGGTGGGTGGGCACCGGGCGGCGCGTGCGGCCTGATGAGCAAGGGCCCGCTTTGCCCACTCATGCAGCTGCTGCCCCAACGTGCGCCCTACGGTGGCATGGCCGCTGCAAATCACACATCATCGCGCCAGTCACCTGCGCCCTCCTGCTAGCCACCCGTGCCGCCGTTTCACCACACGTGTCGCACCCTGCCGTGCCGGCCGTCTGACCCTCCGCCCTAAACGCCTCACCCGGTCATCTTGGCTTTCCCCCGCCCCGGCCCCACCGCACCGCGCCACCCCCCCGCCAGGTGGACCCCACCATGACCACAGCCAACGAGACGCCGGGCGCGGCCTACGAGGCGCACCGCTCCACGCTCAACAGCGCGCAGTCCACGGTGTTCAGCAAGGGCCCCGCCCACTACTCGCCCGAGAAGGGCGGCAGCGCCCGGGGGCCGTACCTGGGCCGCCTGCACGCGGACGCCAACAAGGGCACCGAGGGCCCCGGCCCCGGCACCTACACCTCCTCCAGCACGCTGCAGCCCGCCGGCGGCGCCAAGTTCGGGCCGCCCTCGCCCACGCGCACGCCCAAGCCCAACGAAGTGGAGGTGGGTTGCATGGCGCGGTCGTGGCGTGGCGTGGCGTCCCCGATCCCCCGCATGGCACGGGCTCCAGACGACAGCCAATCGCCCCCATCTGCCATACCGTATTCGCCGTCCACCTGCGCAAAGGCAGCCCCGCCGCTCAGGCATCGCGCCACGTAACACCACACGCACACATGGGCACCGGCACACCCACACACGCAGGTGCCGGGCCCGGGCGCGCACAACCCCAACTTCGGCGCGCTGTCGGTGCGCGCCACGTCCAGCTCCTACAGCATGGGCGCCAACATCCGCACCGACTTCACAAACATGGCGCCCAACACGCCCGGGCCCGCAGCGTACGCGCTGCCATCGCCCGACAGGTGGGGCGGGAGGCGGCGGCTTGTCAACGGGGTTCAGGGAGGAATGCAGATCGAGCGCACGAGTCGCGTGGCGTGGGCGGGTCAAGTGGGGGCAGAAGGTTACAGTTGGTCGGGGCGTTTGGGCTTTCGCTTCAACCTCGCGGCGTGTGCGCCAACGCTGCTGCCCTTCACGTCATCGTGATTGCGCACCGCAGGATGAGCCACGGCGCCTCCGCGCCCGCCTACTCCATGGGCGGCACGGGCGCTGGCGGGCGGCTGAGCTACGTGCCCAAGAACACCACGCCCTCGCCCGACAACTACGGCCGTGTGGAGGACCCCCGCGACAAGAGCCCTGTGAAGAAGGGCTTCAGCTTTGGGCTCAAGGAGCGCACGCGGAGTGACACCACCATCAGCACCCGGTGAGCAGCCCGGACTGCCCAGAGCGGCGGCTGGCCATACGCTATGCGGACTGCGGCGGCTGGCCATACGCTATGGCGTTCCGTGATACAGGGCAAAAGGGGCCAGTAGCTGATGCGCTATGGCGTACCGTATGGCTTGCGACCTGCGACCTGCGCGACCGGCAACCTCCTCCTGGCACTCCTGACTGACGGCCGGCACGCCCCTTGCGCCCGCGCAGGTACCACGGCCCGCTGGCGGCGCAGGAGGCTATGGGCACCGAGTCGCCCGGCCCCGGCTGCTACGAGCTGCCCTCGCCCACCGCGCGCGCCGGCTCGCCCGCCACGCGCTTCGGCACGTCGGGCCGCGACAGCGGCGCCAAGCTGTACATCAGCCACATGCACGCCGCGGCGGAGGGCTTCGGCACCGCCTCGCCCGGGCCCGGCTGCTACAACGTGGCGGACGCCGGTGGCGTGGGCAGCCCATCGCGCTTCCGGGCCAAGGTGGCGCCCAAGGTGAGAGGTCGGGGGTTCGTTGCGGGGACAAAACTGTGCCGGCATGGTTGATGGTTCCTTTGGGGGTGCGTGCAGTCCCTGGGCGCTTTACTACTGGGATGCGCAGGATGCTGTGGCCTCTGACTCAGTTGGCGGCGCGCTACGCAGCCTTGCCGATGCTTATGCTTGCCTTGCCGCCGCCGCCGCTGTCTGGCCGCAGTTTGGCTCAAGCCCGCGCTTCAACGACAAGGTGTGCACCAAGTGATTGGGCGGTCGTGTGGGGTCCATGCCGCCCAGACGCCGGCATGACCAGCAGGACAGCGAGCACCTATCCGCATTCAGGCCACTGCGTCACGGCGCTGTGCACACAGCACTGACGATGTGCAGGTGGGGGTGCTAGATGGCATGGTATGATGACACGGTTGCATTTGTTTAGTGCGGGGGGGGGGGCGTCGTATGTGCACGCACTATTTGGTGAGACTGCGGCGTGCGGCAGGAATGACCTGGCAGGGTGTTAACACTGATACGGGCGGTGATTGCGAGGGCAAATTGTTGAACGCGTGGGAGAGGATGGGCGGCGGGGGAGGCAGGATTGAAAGCGCAGGCAAGCTTTCAGGCTTTCCGGCTAGGGATATCAGACAACCGGCGATGCGTAATGTGGTGAAGATGGTGTCTGGCTGTTTGTGGCGAGGTTGTGTAGATGGCAGTCTTGCTTGATGGGGAACGCTGCGAAGCGCGCCGACATTCATTTACGCCGGTGCGCATAGCACCTGCACGGCAGCCGACGTATCCACTGTAGGGCTAGGGTTGTTTCATGTGGGCTCCACTGCTCACGCCAATGAGGCACTTTCTAGGATTTCTTTTGGTTCACACTCGCTGAGTATCGGTTCTATAGCGCTAAGCTTGAAGCATCAGAAGTAGACGCGGCGCCCGTTCACCAGGAGGCGCCCGTGCCCACCCGCCGCTGAGTGGCACCAGGGGAGGTGGCACCGCTTGGGTGCGCCCATTTATTGAGGTATGCCGGGCACGTAGCCGCGACTATACGCCGGTGTTTAGCCTGGGGTTTGCGATGGTCGCATGGAGGCGTAGCTTTGCGATGAGTGGGTCCATCACCGCCTGCGCCTGATGGACATGGCCGGGCAATGGAAGGTTCGCCCACTCGGAAGTGACCCGGAGGCACCCCGACACCCACCGGCCTAATTCATCGAGAGCACTACATAGCCTTAGGAATGGTTGAGGGTCAAGGGGGGGGGCCGTTCACGCAGAAAAGCTTCTATTGCATGGGACCCAATGGGCGAATGCGCCCGCCTGTTGCAACCACAGCACAGTACTAGTAGTCCAGCACAGAACGAAACATCAAGACGTAACACTTTACAGACTTTAGGAGGGTGCCCGACTACGCTTACTACCTGAGACGCCACAGGAAGAATGCTTCGCAAGGTCGCGTTCGTCGCGCTTGTAGCGCTGTGCCTGTCGGCCAGCTGCTTGGCCCAGAAGTCTGAGTTTAAGCACCTATACAAGAAGGTCAAGGACGTGCCGGGCGTGGCAAAGGGCGAGGATGGCCAGTTCTACATCAACGTGGAGGAGGAGAAGTACTACGTGGTAAGGCGACAACGAATTACCCTTTGTGTTGTCGATCGGTGGCAGCGCTTGCCGGCCAGGCTGTTGCCTCACCGCGTCGCTACTTCCTTGGTGCGCAGGTGAAGGACCAGGAGAGCAAGAACATTTACTTCGTCAATGAGGCTACCAGCGAGCCTCAGTGGCACGACCCTCGCGGCCCTGGTGAGCCGTTCGCGAGTAGCGAATGCTTGTCGGGCGCCGATCTTGACCCACTTCGCGCGCGGGGGTGCTGACGTGCTGCGTACCCCGTCATGCCCAATTTCAAATGCAGCTCCCAAGGTGGGCGAGAACAACGTGGACATCACCATCCCCCTGGAGCCCCCCAGCCTGAAGGCTAAGGGCAGCACGTTCACCATCGCCTTCGTTGCCATGCTGCCCGTCCTCTTGTTCGCTGGCGGCACCTTTGGCCGCATCATGTACCTGCAGGTGGGTTACATGGCAACAGGGGCCGCAAGGGGGGTGTGGTAGATTGACCAGACAAGCCCGGTTACGGTGGGCGGCGTTGGGGCCATCACGGTTGGCGTGCGGCAGGACGGTTCGGAGCCGGTTAGTGCGCACGGCCCATGTCGTCCACGAGTACGGATTAGCCAACCTTTGTTTGGTGCACGTTACTTGACGTGGTGACCCGGGCTTGGAAGATGTGTGCGAGCACGCGGGCACCAAAGCCAGCACTGGGGCGGTCACCAAGCAGCCACGCCCGATGACAACCTCGCCCCCGCCTATCCGTCCCGCGCTGCGCTGAGCTCCCTCCCCTGAACTGCTGCCCGCCTGCCACTGCAGATCCACTACCCTGAGATGCTGTGGCCCACCAAGGAGCGCCGTGACCGCCGCCGCGCCGCTGGCGGCAAGGCCAAGCCGCAGAAGCAGCGCGGCAAGATGAACCAGGACGGCAAGGGTGGCCGCTCCGCCAACTCGTAGACGGTTGGAGGCTCACGTGGAAGTGTGGAGCAGCACTGCAGCAGCAGCAGCAAATGGCTGCGGATGAACTTGCGGAGGTGGTTGAGGCGGATTCTGGGTCGCGCCGCGTGCTGCCGTACGGAGCGTGTGGAGGTCTCTGGACAGCAGGCGCGAGCAGCAGCGGGGGGCCTGCAGGCGGGGCGCCGAAAGCGCCAGCCGCGGCCGCAAGGGAGGGCAAAAAGCATTCCAGGCACAGTGGATTCAGGTTTAGGCCTCCCTGTGCAATGTAACGCAGACACGGTGCCCAGCGGGCATGCGCGCGAGAGTGACGAGTCTCGGGGGCAGTGGTGGAGGTGATTGCGGGTGGTAGGGCTGTGCTGCGGTGATCGATCTTATGTCAGATGCGTTTTAGCTGGCAGGTAATTGACTCGGCTGTGGGTCTCACAGGAAATGAGACAGCTCCAGTTTTGGCGGCAAGAAGTGCTCGATCCGCAACTGCTGGTAGGTACACTGTAGGGTGTCTGTGGCTTGACAAGCAGCTTGGGGCTCGCCGGTGTCGTGCTGAATAGGCGTGGGTTCGACCGATTGCATGATTTATAGACTGACCGACATGTTTGACGTGACTATGGCACTGGAATGACGTAACAATTTAGCTTGAACCCGCTGGGGACGTGGCGTTGTGGGCCGCCAGCTTACAGTATGCGGACACTACTGCACGTCCCTATTGGTGGAGGCGCAAACAATGCGGTTCTTGCTGCGTGGTGCGACTGCAGAGCTGATGCGGCAAGCGAATAACAGGTCAGCACAAGGCTGAAAGATAGCCGATGATAGAACCAAACTAAATACCATGACGGCCTCGTCCGTCTCCTTGTAACGTCAGTTATACGAACTCGTCTGTCGGTGGCTGGGGTTTGAGCTTAGCGATGTTGTTGGAGCGCTAACAGTGTACACATTGCAGTTTCGGAGGTCTGTCGGAAGTCAGCTCAGGTCAGCCGCATCACGTGGTCAACCCACGCTGAACCACGGACGCTCACTCAGCGACCTTCACTGGAGTCCACCTATCTCAGCATTGCACTAACAGTACTAAGTACGCTATGTGCGAGTCCCGTGCCGCCGCCCCCTTGCAAGACTCCGTTGGCCTATTCTGCGCGATCCCAACCACCCACCGTTCCACAGCCATCAACTTCTCAACCTTGCATCCCCACGCCCGTGACCATGTCCCGAAGCCCCAGCAGCAGCCACCGCGGCCTCAGGCTCGTCCACTTCTTCACTGCGCCGCCGTTGCTGCTGCCGCCACAAGGGGAGCACGCAGGAGTGCCGGACAGCCGGCGCGATTGCGGGCGATTGCCGCGGGCGTGCAAAGCGTGCCACCTTCCGAATTCCCCTTGGCGTCACATGCCCTGCACTTATTTTAAAGGCCCAAATTGTGCTTCTTAGAAAGCAACCCAGACCCAGCACGCTCTCCACCAGGCTGCCCCGCCACACAATCGACCGGTCGACGCTTGCACCGCGGCTTCGCGCTCAGCGACGATGTCTCAAACGCTTCTATCAAAGCGTCTTTTAGGAAGCGGACTGTGCCCGCTCCAGCAACGAGGACTTCGGCAAGCGGCGCCATGCAAACCACCTGTGGTCTCGCGGCGAAAGACGACCCAAGTGCACGCGGAGACGCAACGTAGAGGCGAGTAATGTAACTAGTAGTGCAAAGAGTCAAAGTGTACCTGCATTCGCTGCGGCTCGGCGCGTGCAATCGAGTTCACTTGCCAATTTTACCCACGCCCCGCGAATTCCCCCGGTGTGTCCCGGTGACACGCAGGTGGACTCGGTGACGACGATATCGACGTGGCGGTGTTTCGGTTCACGCTGGGCATCCCGGGTTTCGACGACCGGTTTATCCCGCGCGTGGTGGGCTTCGCCATCGGCGCGCTTCTGGTGGTGAACCACGTCCTGGGGGCGGAGCCCACCCCGGAGGCCCAGGTGCGCTTCCCAATGCCGTGCGTCCTGCAGAGCTGGGTCAGGGTGACCGGGGCGAATGGGACGCATCGGGCCATCCATCACGCCTCCCACGCACGCGCCGCATCCTGCGTCCTTGTACTATGGGGCCCCCGCAGCATCCAAACCCATGCCCCGATGTAACCCATGCCCGGGGGGCCCCACCCTGAAGGTGCGCTCCGAGTGGCTGGGTGTGCTGCTGGCCTCGCTGTGCGTGCTGGTGCCCGACATCGAGGAGCGGCTGCGGGAGGCCATGCCGGGCCGCGGCCGCCAGAAGGCGGCTGAGGCCATCGAGGGCAGCGCCAACGGCTTCTTCCTGGAGCCCAGCCTGCCGGAGGCGGCCAAGAAGGTGGGAGGGAGGGAGAGAGAAATAGAGAAAGAGAAAGGGCTGGTGGTGGTGCTGCTTGCATGGCTAAACAGGCCGAGGGAAGAACAAATGGCGCAGGAGCTGTGCGCATGGGCGTAAGCGGATGGCGGGGAGGCCGGGCCGGAGCCTCCGTCTGCCCACGCCTTGCACTGCTTCGTGGAGCAGAACGCGGCATGCCAACGCGTTTGCTGATACCACACAATGCACACGCCGCAACCTATTCAGGAGCTGGCGTGGTCCTCCTTCTCGCTGCTCAAGAACACCAACTGCTGCGGCGTGGCGGTGGTGGCGGGCGGCAAGGTGCTGATGGCGCGCGGCGCGCTGGGGTCGGGCGTGGTGACGCCGGGCAGCGCGGGCGCCTCCCTGGCGGCCATGAGCAAGGTAAGGCCGTGGGCGGGTGCGGGGCGCGTGTGGGGGAGGACGTGGCCGCGCGCGCGATGAGCTCGTGTGACTTGGGGTGGCGCGGGCAGGGGATGGTGGATGGCGCCACGTGTACATGGGGCTGGGGCTGGGGCTGGGGCTGGGGCTGGGGCTGGGGCTGGGGCTGGGGCTGGGGCTGGGGCTGGGGCTGGGGCTGGGGCTGGGGCTGGGGCTGGGGCTGGGGCTGGGTGCCAGGGCGGTGTCGGCTGTGACTGGGCTAGTAGGTGGCGTCTGGTACCCATGAGGGTGGCCCCGTTTGGTCGTTAGTGGCTCAGTGTCTGATGCCGATGCGCCTGACCTCGCGGACCCTGTTTCCGCTGCCTCGCCGTGCGCAGGACCTGGCGTCCCTGTCGGGCAGCAGCAAGGTGGCGGCGGCGCTGGCGGGCGCCAGCGCCGACACGCAGCAGCTGTGGCTGCCGGAGCGCGGCGGCTTCGGCGGCGCGGGCGCCGGGTCGCTGGCGCTGCTGCCGGCGGGCGCGCAGTGCCTGCTGGTGCAGCACATCCCGCTGCCCGGCGGCGGGCCAGCGGCACTGATCGTCTTCTCGGAGCGGCCCAGGTGCGGAGGGGCAAGGGTGATGCGGGAAGCAATTCTGGGGGTGCAAGGGGCAGGCCAGGTCCCGGCGCGTCCGTGTGTTCAAGACCACGAATGTGGAACAGAGTGCGGTCCCTCCTGAGGCAGCTGGCAAAGGAATGTCTCTTTTTGTCTGCTCCGCCCCCCTTCCCCTTACAACCCCGCTCGTATCGACCTGCCTTTTCAACGCTGTTTGGTGCTGCAGGGCTCTGGCGGACCGCGAGCGCGGCTGGGTGGCGGCTGTGGCAAACAAGCTAGCGGCGTTTATGTGACGGGCGGTGATATGGCGCGCTGGCGGATGTGGCGAGCTGCCGCAGCGACTTGGTGCAGTGAACGGAGGCGCGAGAGTTGAATGACGTGGGAGCTGCGAGGTGGGCCACTGGGCCAGGGGCGAGAAAACGCCGCGCGGCGGCGCCTGTAACATGGAAGCCGCTGCCTGCTGACATTGCGTCGGCTTTTTGGCTTTCGCGAATCCGCGCGCACCGACGACGCTGACCCCTCCAAACCAGTCTGAGGCTGCCGAAGCTCGGTGCTGCCATTCCAAATTTAACCATTCGGGCTCAGAGGATGAGTTGTTCCTTCCCCAGTCTTTCCTGATGCCGCCGGTGGCCCGCGTGGGTAATCCGCTACGGTCTCACCGTGCCGTGCCCGAAGCTCTCAGCAAGGGAGGGAGCCCTTTCACGGGTTTTGTTTTACACTCTCCCGACCGGCAAGCCGGCCCCAGCACGAGGGCCCACGAGCCCCTCAAACTGGCAGTGGGGGCGGGGGCTGCGCCGCAGGCGCGCGCGCCCCGCCCCGCAGCGGTTTCGCACCCACACGGGCAGCTAAAAACACGTCTCCACGGCGCGCGACGCGGTCAGAGGCCCCAGACCCCGCCACGCTAGGCCGCCGCTGCTGCAAACGCCCGCCGCCAGCTGAGCCCTTCCTGAGCAGCGTCCACGCCGCCTCCGCCTGTCCAAGACCATCCTGTATCCAGAATTGAGAAGGGCAAACCTCAGCGCATGGGCATTCGGGGGAGCATCGGATAGCGGGTGATGGGCAGATCTTCGCAACGTCGTCCTTGCGCCCACATCGGCTGGCCGCCGTGTTGCTTGCACCTGGCGCGCAAGCCGGCCTCCGCTTTGGCCGCTGCAACATTGTTCGCTCCACCCGCTAAATGCCCAAGCCTTCTCTCGCTCCTCCTCCGCACCCCTGCTTCTTCCCATCCACCACTTTCGCCGCCTCCAATCCTGTCACACGCCCACCGCCGTGCCCCACTCCCGCCACCGTGCGCTTCCCGGCCCCCCAAACCCTCTTGCCCGCTTCGACTGACTCTGCCTGCGACTCACTGCTTAGTTCATCTTGCGGATGAAGGCGTTGATCTTGTCCTCGCGGTTGCCGGCCTGGCCGCCCTCCACGTAGTGCAGGCGCTTCTTGCTCATGCCGCCGTTGGGCGACGACAGCTTGAAGGGCCACAGGAAGGTGCTCACCTCCTTGAACTTGGGGCCGCAGGTGAAGACCTCGTGCACCAGGTCCTCCATGCAGATCAGCCCGTGCTTGCCCAGGTTCTGGGAGGAGAGGAGGAGAGAAAATTGGAGCAGGGTCAGGCAGGGGAGACCAGGGAGAGGGGCTGGGAGGAGGACCGGATGGGCAAAGGAGCCCTGTGCTGATGCGACTAACGAATGTTCCGCGTCTGTGCCGGCTGTGGCTCAACCCCGCTGCCAGTCTGCGCGGCACTGGACCGCCTGGGCCGCCTGGCCCACAGATTGGGCGCGCTGCAGCTCCGCTTTCCGAGGAATATCACATCTGGAGCTGCTGACGCTGGGTAGCGCTGCACCACACAAGCCCGCCGCCAAACGTTTTAGCAGCACACCGCGCGACTGCCAAGCGGGCGGCGGGCCTCGCTGAGGTCAGGTGCAAGTTGGGCCTCCCCCGGTCGTCAGCGCCAAATGGCCGCTGCTGCGCCGGCATGAGCTCAGCTACAGCCCTGCTGCCGCCGCGACCGGTGGCGGCATGTGGGCAGGCGCCGCAACTGTGACTGGCGGCCGCACTGCTATATGTGGCCCAATTCCGCCCGCGTGCCCCGTCGTTGCTGCTGCTTGCTCCCGCGCCTGAAGCTCGCGATTGCTGCTGCAGATAGCGGTGTGGCTGCGCCGGCTGCCAATGGCCATTCAAGCCCTTCCAGCATTCGGCCCGTGTGTCTGCTGTCGGGCGCTCCGATTGCCATCTCCGTTGCAGCTGCCGTGGCTGATGCTGACGCCGACTGGGCCCTGTGTCGCACCGCGTGCCATGCTGCTGCCGTCGCCTCAGCTCGCCAGAAGTTCCCCCACAGGCTAATGCTCTCGCCCTAATTGCTGCTGCATGGATGCCCGCTCCTCACGGCTTCCACGACCAAGTTATTCGTAAGATTTACTCGTTCGGAACCTCTGGCTTCTGGGCCGCAGCGCTCACCTCCTCAATGATCCGGTTGTCGGTCAGGGGGATGCGGTTGTTCTTGATCTGCGCGCAGTCGACACGAAGCGGGTTCAGAAATCCGCATATAAATACGGACATCCATACACGAGGCCGGCTGCGCCGCGTCCACGGGCAGTGCTTGCCACCTCGCCTCCTTCCCACCCCAGGACCCCGCAGCTGCTGCCGCCCCCTTCCTGCCCACCTTGGCGTAGCCGCGCTTGTAGATCAGCTCCCGCACCGACTTCAGGTTGGGGTAGCCGAAGGCCACGTAGGGCTCCACACGCTGGAGCATGTTGAGCACGGGCTTGCTCACCTACACAGCCACACGTGGACAGACACAGGGCGGCGCGCATGGCAGGTCAGGTCAGGTCAGGCGCCGAACGCTGCCTAGGCGCCGCTGCACTGGTGGCACGCATCAGCCGCGTATGCGCCTCCCGCGCCCCTCCGAATGGGGCAGGCCCCTGCCCCCCTGGCTGGCGCTCTCGGCCCCAGCTGCTGTGAATTCTGCTGCCGCTTTTGCGTGGCATAGCACTGCTGATTGCCAAGCCAAGCCAGCATTCTGTGCGCGCCCGCCCGATCGCCGGCGTCCTGCTGACACAGCGCCGCCGCCATCGCCACCTCCAACGCCGGTTGGTGCTGCTGCAATGCTGCGGCACCCATTGCTGGAAGTTCCAGCCTCCACGACTGCCCTGCACTCCAAGCTGCTGCCGCCTGTGCTTGCCGCCATGCTCCTGCCGCTGCTGCTCTCGCCGCCGGCGTTCACCGCGCCACTGACCAGCCCCGTAGCGCCACCCCTGCCGCACCCCTGGGTATTTCTGTCCTATCTCCGTCGACATATTGTGCTTTCTGCTCCCGCCCTCCCATCTGCCTGTTGTCAAACATGCCACGCACCTTCAGGAACACGCCCATGTTCAGCTGCTTCAGGCGCAGCAGCTGCAGGATCTTCTTGGTCTGCGGGCCAGAAAGAGACAGCGGGGATGAACGTCAGCGGCGTGATCAGTGTCCGGCGAGCCCGCCCGTCCTCATATGGCCCCGCCATGCTCTGATGCTGCGCCAGAGCTCCATTAGCGCTGCTGCTGACTCCGCCAGCTGCTGGCGATGGTGTAGGCCGGCTCCGAGGGGTGACGGGAGCCAGGTGTCGGCTGCTGCCGGCCCCTTGCAGCTCCATGCGCCCATAGTCCGCCCATGTGTCAATTCATAGGTAATAACCATCTCCCAGCCCCCAGGAATCCCAACCAGTTTGCTCGCTCCAGCGTCGCGCACCTTGGGGGCAACCTTGTTCAGACCGCGGATGCGCACCACGAAGATAACCTTGGCCTCAGGGGGCACGTAGAAGCCACCCTTGGACCGGGCCTCGCGCTTCAGGCGGACAATGTCCTTCTCCTGTGGGCATGCACGAAATGGCGAGCAGATGTGTTCAGCCCACAGCTGAATAACCCCGCCCCGCGTCCACGCGAATAGAATATCCTACGAATGACCCGATTAGCAACAGCTGCGCCTGAACTGGTTCTGTCCCGGAGGCCCGGCCCCTGCCGGCCAAAGCAGCCGCCCTTGGCGGCTGCGCTGCAAACTGCAGGGCCTCCGGTCGGTCCGCTGGTCGCCGCTTCAGCTCCAGTGGATACTATTCCACATGTATAAGAGGGCATGCCGACGCCCGCTCTGCTGCTGTTGCCATGGGCACCGCTCCATCGCCGAGGACCCCCTGCGACCGCCACCGAGCTGACCTGAGTGCGGTACTCGGCCACATACTTCTCCGCGCGCTTGAAGATGTCCTTGCGCGTGGCACGGGCCTTCTTGCGCGACGTCAGAGCGTCCGCCGCCCGCTTGGCAGCGGCCTCGTCGTCCCGCTTGCGCTTCTTGGCGAGGAGCTCAGGCACAACAGACGACATTGTGTCGGTCAATGGGAAGAGAAAGAGTTCGGCAACTCGCGAGCCAAAGTGGAACTCGCTGTGTGGGGCCCATTCCGTGGCCCATTCGGGAATTCCTCGAGTTTCGCCGCAAAAATCACTATAAGCAACGTTTCATGACTATATCTATCGCCTAGAATAAACAGGGAAAGCACAGTGTCGCCTTGCCCTCGCGTGCCGCTGACTGTTCCCGCGCAGCTACTCGTCGGCGTGCTCACACAGCCCCCCCTGTCGACGGCCGAGTGGCAGCAACACCTTCTTCCTACATCGTGGCACAGCACGGTATCCATCAGCGCAGTGCCTTTCTTGGACGCTGCGAGGGCTGTGTCTGTGGCTCTGTGCCCTTGCACGTCGGAGCGGCCAAGGGAGGGGGGGCACGGCAAAGCGCACTGCCGCCACTTGACAACGGTACAATCGGTTAGCAGCACACACGTGTAACTTCCGCACTACTGAACATCGTACAACCGCCTGAGCTGCGATAGGCTCACGTGCGGCCAGCAGAATTTCTCCTAGTCCCACGACGGCGCCTCGTGGGGTTTCCGGCGGAAGGTCCACTCTACCGCCACGACCACGAACATTCATGACTCGTGAGCGTTCTCGTGGCGACTCTTGGTCCACTACTGCGGTTTGCAGCCAAAGCTGCCACTTCAGGTGCACGTGTATGGCTCCTTTACAGACGCGTGACTCGCTTTGCAAACGTTCGTGCCTCCAGGGGCAACCAGGACGGCACGCAGCTCACGCGTACGACAATGGTTTCTGTTGTCTAGAGATACAGAGGAAGAAATAGTGTACACGCCTAGAATGCCATCGGCCAGGCAGCTATCCTATGAGGCATGATAGCTTGGCAGCCGCAATAAGACGAAATGCAAGGCAACAAAAGACCAGCGCAACCATCCCTGCACCCAGCTACCCGCGCTACATCCGACGCGACCGCCACACACACGCGCACGTTCATTTCTCTTTCCCCCCCCCGACACGCACCAGGGTCTCTTACGCACGTGCCATACCCACGTGTACCGACCACACGTGCGTGCGTCTAATGCCAATGTCGCACAAACACACACGCAGCTTCGGCGGCTGGGGCGCGCCCGAATGGCAGGCACGCGCCCGTGGCCCCTGGGTACCGTATCAGTGTATCACCCAACTCACGCTACACGGCTAAGGCTATCACCCGCTGCTACACAGGCCGCACACGCGAGGCGCCGGCGGCCACGGCAGCATGGGCTGCCACGTGTCTTACGGCCGCGCGGCGCCGCAGGCGTGGGCAGCAGCGCCAGGCCCAGGCCGCGGGCGGACGGACGGCGGCTCACGGCAGCCCCGCCGTCACCTCGCGGCCGGCCTCGCCCGCGTAGCCCACCAGCGCCTCCGCAATGTCCAGCAGCGGCTGCGGCGGCGGGGCAGGCGGGGCCAGTGGGGCCGGCGGCGTGAGGTGCAGTGCAGTGCACGGGTTCAGGGCCGGGCGCAGGGTGCAGGCCGCGCCGCCGTCCCCCTGACCTGACTCCCGCACTACACGCCGACGCGGGTTGACCTGCACATGGACGCGCCACGCCCCGTGCCACTCCCGGCGTCAATCCCGGCGCGCCACTCCCGCTGTCACCCTGACCCGGACACGCCCGCACCCCGCCCACCCGGCCACCCCTCACCCGCACGTCCATCTTGCCCTCCAGCCCGATGCAGAAGCGCAGCATACCGTCGAAGTCCAGGTCGGAGCCCAGGATGACGCGGCTGGCAGGGACAGGGGAGCGGGCGTGGGCGTGGGCGTGGGCGCGAGCGTGGGTGCGAGCGTGGGCGCGAGCGTGGGTGCTTGTGTGTTAAAAACGGAACAAAGCCGCCAAACACGCGTGCGTGTGTTTGGACGAGGAGGAGGGAACGTGTGAGTGTGCACACAGTAGGAACCGGGAGTTACTGTAGGTGCGGGATGGAGGGTGCCCACATGGCGGGCTCGCTGCCCTCTACACGCAACCTCCTACCTCGCACGTCGGCTTGACGCTGCCTGAGCCCCTACCGCCGCCCTGGGCCCCTCAACCTTGAGAACGCACATGCCGCCAACGGCCCACACGGCAGGCCAGTCAGTCCTGGGGCCTAAATCAACGCCCGCGCCCGCACCTCCAACCCCTCAGTCCCCCCGCGTGTTAGAGATCACAAGGAAAAACGACAAACCCCCCTGCGTGTGGCTCACCGGTGGTGTATGAGCACGGCCGCCGCCAGGTACAGGTGCAGGTGGCGGGTGCGGCGGCAGGCCCAGCACGACTCCCACAGACCCAGCACGTCATCGAACCTGCGCGCCCGTGCGCGTGCACAAGAGGTGCGGGGGCGGGGCGTGTGCGTGAGCGTGGGCGTGGGCGTGGGCGCTGGGGTGGTCACAGCATCCATAAAACACCGTCCGAGCTGGCACCGGAGTCAAGGGGCCATGCGCAGCACGCAGGCTCGCCGCGGCGAACGCGTGTGGGGCGGCATATACCCAAAGATCACACTCCCGCACACAGAGTCTTTGTTGTCGTTTCCCCTTGTGCTCTCTAACACGCACACAGGCGCCCTTCCAGCGCCGTGCGCCCGACAGACAGACCCGCCCACCCCTCCCACCCCTCCCTCCCGCCCAGCGCCGCCGCCCGCGCCCGCGCCCGCGCCCGCGCCCTCCGCGGCTCCCACCCCGCCTCTGAACCTCCGGCCCTCCGCCCCACTCCGACCCACTTGAACTCGCGCTTGAAGTGGATGAGCAGCCAGCGGAAGGCGAAGTAGTAGGACAGGCAGTCGCGGGCCTCCAGAGCGGCGTGCAGCGGCGGGTCCAGCAGCTGCGGCGGGCGGGGGTGCAGGGGCGCGGGGTGGCGAGGGTGCAGGGGTGAGGGTGGGGTGCCATTCAAGATCATTGGGGTGGGTGCGGGTGGTGTTAGAAGCGGGTGGGGCGGGTGGGGCGGGTGGGGCGGGTGGGGGTGGATGCGGGGCCAGGGGGCAGGGTCGCGGCAGTGAAAAGCCTCAACCCCTTGGATTAAACTCGATTGGATGTCGATTACCCGCGCCGGATGTCAGTCACCGAGTGCGGCCTGCAGCACACCCGCGCGCCCCCGCACCCCTCCGCCCGCACCTGCACCTGCACCAACCGGCCCCCCGTGCCCTCCGCCTACCCGCGCCCCCTCACCTGCACCAGCCGCCTCAGCGCCGCCAGCTGGCCGCTCATGCCCGCCAGGTCCGGCGCGAAGTTGGCGCCGTGCCGCTCCAGCAGCGCCGCCAGCGCCGCGAAGGCCTCCGACTCGTCGCGCATCACCACCAGCAGCGGCGAGGCCAGGTCGGACATGCCCTGCGCCCGTGTGTGCGCGTGTGCGGCCGTGCAGGGTGCGCGGGTGGGACAGGTGTGGGCGCGGGTGCGGGTGGGACAGGTGGCCAAGGGCACCCAGGCGCGTGTTGCGGCACAGCCGCAGAGCCGCGCAGCCGCGCAGCCGCACAGTCGCAGCGGCAGGGGAGGGCCGCAGCGCCAGGTCTCGGGCGCCAGTACGGACACCCCGGCCATCCACACCCTGGCGCCTGCAACCCTGGCGCCGGTGCAGCCCGAGGGCTACTAGCAGCGCACACACGTCGAGGACATGCGTGCCGTCAACCGCACGACACGCCCTCCCTCCCTCCCGCCCTTCCCTCCCTCCCCTCCCTCCCCTCCCTCCCCTCCCCTCCCTTCCCTCCCGCACCCACCTGGCAGTAGCCCAGGTCGGCGTCGTACGTCACGTGGCTCAGCAGCACGTTGCGCAGCGCGCGCAGCCCCGCGCCGCCCTCGCGCGCGAAGAAGGGGTGGCGGCGGTCGGTGCGGCGCACGTCCTTGTCCACCGCGCACCGCGCGCCGCGCCAGGCTGCGCAGCGCGCCTCCTGCGCCGGGCTGCGGCTCTGCCACTGCGACCGCAGGCCGAGGTAGTCGGCCTGCCACTTCTGTGTGGGTGCGGGGCAGCAGGGAGGGTGGCAGGGAGGGGGGGTAGCAGGGAGGGAGGGGGTTGGCAGGGAGGGGGCGGAGTGATGTGGGCTCGGATGGGGTCGGACGGGAGAGGGCGGGTGGAGGGAGGCAGCGGCGCAGGTGAGCGCGCGCGCCGCGCCCAGGAGTCCCAGCCCCCGCGCAGCCTGGCCCTCCACGCGCCGCCGCTACACACGCGCCCCACCCCACCCCCATCCCCCTGCTCGCACCTGTGCCAGCGCCGCCCGCTGCGCGGCGGTGCTGCCGCGCGGGTACATGCCCAGCAGCCACTTCCACACCTCCCGCCGCAGCCCCGGCTCGCAGCCGCTGGCCGCCACCCGGTCCCGCATGGCCGCCTCGGCCACCAGCCGGCCCTCTGTGCGGCGGTGCGCGTGTATCCAGGGGTGCGGGTCAGGGGTGCAGCTCAGGGGTGCATGGGGCGTGAATGCGGGCTGGCGACTTCGACACGCGCCTGTTGCCCCCCCGCAGAGTTTGCGACGGGCATGGCGAGCAGCGTCAGGCAGTATGACTGATTAGGCATCAGCCTAACGCACGGCGACGGCTACGGCCCTCACCTGCGTCGAACATGGACGCCCACTCCTCCGCGGACAGGGGCGGCGGCCGCACACGACGCCGTCCCGCCGGGTGCGCCGCCGCCTCGCCGTAGCAGCCGCCGTCATCCAGCAGCTCAAACTCGCCCACCTCAGTCGCCACGCCGCCACCGCCATTGCCATGACCATTTGCGGCGGCGGCGCCGCCGGCCTTGGTAGATGGAGGGGCGGCGCCGTCGAAGGGCCCCGGCGGCAGCCCAAGGGCCGCCAGCTCGCCGAGGCCGATGGAGGCGCCCCACGCGCCGCCGCTAGCGCTGGCGGCGCTGCCCGCGCGACCCATGTCGGAGCTGCTGCGGCGTGCTACTGCTGCTGCCGGCACTGGGCCGTGGCCGTTGCTACTGCCGGCCGCATTCCCAAAGATGCCGGTGCCGCAGCCCACGGTCACACTGCCGGCGCCGCTGCCGCTCCGCTGGCTGCGCCAGCCCTGGGCGCCGGCGCCGCCTGCCGCCGCCGCCGCCTCATCAGGAACCTGCCCGTGCTCCTGATGGCCGTGGCTGTCGTACGCCGTACGGAAGCCGCTGCCGCTGCCGCCGTACAGATCCGAATCCACGTCATCGAACTCGTCCAGCGCGCTCATCCAGCTGCTGGCGGTGCCGCGCACGTTCTGCACGAAGCGGTTGATCGCGCTCACGATGCCGAACGCCCACTGCCCGCCGCCGCCGCCTGCGTCGCCGCTGCCCCACTGGCCGTACCCGTCTTCGTCATCATCATCATCGTCTCCGTCGTCGCCTACCCCACCACCGCCGCCGGCGCCGGCGCCAATATCACCGCCGCGTCCTCTGACAGACTGGCCGTTTGCGCCATGCGCGTCCGCGTCCTCCGGCGGCGCGGAGGCGACGGCGTAGCCGTCCTCCTCCTCCACCACCGGCGGACAGCTGCTGCCACTGCGGCCAGCCGCCACGCCAGCGCCGCTGCCGCTGCCCAGCCGCCTGTTGCCGCCGCTGTTGCCGTTGCTACTGCCAGCACCGCCACCACCACCACTACCAGCAGGAGCCGCGCCGGCGCCGGCAGCAGGCGCGTCCGCCCAGGACCAAGACACGGCCTGACCCGAGCCCAGGCGCAGGCCGGCGCCCTGCCCCAAGAAATGCCCCTCAATGCCCGGGCCAGTCCGCGAATCCGCGGGACTCGCACCTGGCCCCGACCCGGCCCTGCCCTCCGCCGCCGCTGCAGCGGCCGCCGCCAGCCCCACGCCGCCAGCCCCGACTGCCGGCGCGCCGCAATGGCTGCCGCCCGCCGCAGCCTGCTGCTGCGGCGGCGGCCCGGCCGCGGCCGCGACCACGCCCTGTCCGGGCTGGAAGGTGGCGGAGGCGCCGTGCGGCGGGCCGCCGATGAGCACGTCCGCCAGCGCCAGGGCGGACAGGGAGCGCGCCAGTGGGTCGGCGGTGTCGTTCACCTGGCGGCGGCGGCGGCGGCGGCAGACACACAGCACGGGTTACCGTATTGTGTGTGCGCTAGGAATAAAAGCGTGTGTATGTGTGCACGCCCAGTCAGGGAGGCACCCGAACGAACAAGCAACATCACTACACAGCCCACGCACTACACAGCACGGGTGGGTGGGTGAGTTGATGATGTTGGGGATGGCGTGTGTTGGAAAAGATAAAAGACGGAATAAAGCGCGCCCAGGCACGCAGGGCGCCACAGTTGCCTAGGCCGTGCTTGCTATGCACACGCACGCACACGCGCACACACGCGCGGGGTGGTGTCACTGACCAGGTAGGCCGACGGGTCGCCGGCGGCCCGCTGCAGGTAGATGTGCTGCGTACGGGGGGGGCGGCAGCGGGCGAACAGGGGCGTGCGCCAGGGTTTGCAGGGGTGGGTAGCGAACTGTCACAGAGGTGGGCGCCAGGGGCAACGATAGGACGACAACACAACACAGCCCACCATTAGATAACCATGCATGTGCCCCCCACCTGCTTGAGGGTGGTGATGAGCGCCTTGATGCCGCCACGAGTGAAGTGCAGCGGCGGCAGCGTCACGCCCGAGGCCAGCACCACCGTCAGGCTGGGGCAGCCCCAGCCCAGCCCCAGCGGCGGGCTGTGGCGGCGCAGGCAGCGCACCTCGCTCAGCGCGATGGGGTGCACCGCGTACTGCGTCCGGTCTGCGGGCGGCGGCGGGAGGAAGCGGGCGGCGGCGGGCGGCGAGGGGCGAGGGGGACGAGGGGGGAGCGGCCGTCAGGGCGAGGGGCCGCCAGAGCGAAAGGCGACGAGGGCACAGGCCGTCAGGGGCTCCGGCGTACATGGGCGGCGGGAGTACGACCATTCACGAGTACGGTATGGTATGTCGTACGGGCCCGCGCACGGGGTCCCCAAACTCGCCGCCCTACCTGACGCCGCGGCGGCCGCAGCACCAGCACTGCCGGCGCTCGCGAGCGACCCCGAGCCGCCGCCGCCGGGCCTCGCGCCGCCGGCTGCTGCGTCGGAGCCGCAGCGCGCGGCCGCCACCGCCGCGGGCGCCGACTCCGCCCGCTGTGCCTTGGCGGCGCCCGCAGCTGCGGCTTTGGCTGCCGGCCGACCTGGGGCAGTTGGCCGATGTGTGAGTTCGACAGTAGGTCATACCGGCGGCGGCAAACCGACCCTAAAAACCAGGGTGTAAAATGCGTTAATCCCTCTACCGGGGCCCCAGGCAATGATTGATTTGGGAATTGGAATTAATTACCCAGCCCTACCCGCAGCCCTGGCGCTGGCGGCGGCGGCGGCGGCGGAAGCCACTCGGAAGCTGCCGTCCTGCTGCAGGCAGCCGCGGCTATACGGCAGCCAGGCCAGGAACAGCACCCCCGCCTGCTTCACCAGCGACAGCCGGCCGGGGATGCGCGGCGCGCGCGGGCCGGGCCACACCGCCACGCCCTCGCGCACATACACCACCTGTGCGGCGTGGCGGCGGCGGCGGGGCGGCGGCGCGCGGTGGCGGGCGGCGGTCAGGAAGGTGGACACCGGCGGTATGTACGCTAAGCATGGTTTAGGCATGCACGCACGCACTCACGCACTCACGCACGCACGCACTCACGCACGCACGCACGCACGCACGCACGCACGCACGCACGCGTGTGCCAGACCCACCTCCGTTCCCCCCGGGTCCGACAGTTCAGAAAAGGTGTCGCCATCGCTGCCGCTGCCGAGGTCGCCGGCGCCGCCATCCGCGTCATCATTGTCGCCGTACGCGTCAATCTCGTCGTACTCATCGTACACGGACGTATCGCCGTTGCCGTTGGCGTTGCGGTTGGTGGTGGCACTGCCGTTGGCGGTGCCATTGGAAGCTGAGGCGGCGAAGGGCGTGGCCGCGGCAGCGGGTCTGGGGGAAGCTGCCGTTGCCCTTGTCTGGGCTGACCTGGCGCCTGGGGAGCTCGCTGGCCCGCACCTACATTGCAATTACACGTAGGTGGGGTGGATGAAGGGGCGGGAAGCAATTGCTTGTGCCCGGGTTGCTGAAAGGCTCCCGGGGCTCAGGACGCCGACTGCAAGCTGGCACACTCGCTGACCTGGAGCCGACGAGCTCGTCGTCCGCGGCGCACAACACGCCACAAGCCTGGCCCTCCTCGACCTTCAGCATCGTGCCCGCAGGCTGCGAGGCGACGACAAACGTTTGCGCGACGGTTAAAGGCCAGCTTGTCAAAAGCAAGCGAAACCTCGCGCGATAGAGCCCCCCGACAGCCCCTCAACAGCTGCGAAGCACCCAATTACAATAAATCAGTAAGCGCACCTGCGTGTCGACAAAATGCTCCTCGAGCAGCGACGCGCGCATGGTCGCTCTCGGTTAGGGCTTGGCCCGAGGTCCTTCAGAGGAGCTGGGGAAAATTTCTGAAGGCAGTCCAGCCGCTTGGAACATCAATCGTGCAAACGCGGTACGCCGGCAATGCGCGGGGGACACACCAAAGGCTACAAAACAAGCCACACCCAAAGACGACCCTCAGAAATTCGTGACAATTATGTTTTCATATGTCGAATGTCCACCGGAACAAGACCTTTCGCAGATGGACGGATTTTCAGCTTTGTTCCCATTCCTCAATTCCGGGCTCGGCGCCGGATGCATTCATAGCATAAATCTGTCTCAGAACACAATCACCAATGAGTAACTAGCCCTGTGCTATGCTGCAAATTTGAGTCAGAGTTGAGTTTTGAAGGCCGTGTCGATACATGTGTGGGAGGCACTTCTCCAGGACGCCAGCTCGCTTTCCTAGCCCGATCTGGCGCATTGGAAGGTGAAAATGCCAGGGGACACATACCCCCCGCGGCTCGCGTGCGTGACCAGCAGCGGGCCTGGACTCGCCTCGCTTATCTACTCCGTCACCGCGGGCGGGGCGCCTTGCGACGGGCTCCTGTTCGGTGCGTCAAGGAGCGAGAGGGTTCAAGATCAGGGGGAGAGAAGGGGTGCAAGGAATTCATCGTATTGGAGAGGGAGTGTAAAGCCAGGGGGAGCAGACGAGTGTGTATGTGGGGGGCGGGGAAGGTGCAGGCCACACTGCCGCCGGACCTTTGCGGGGCCGGACGGCTCGGGACCACGCATGGTGTGGCGGGCAAGACGAGCATCCCGGCATCCCGCACACGTGTGACACCAGGCCTGCACATCAGCCACTATCCTAAGCAGCATGCGCTCTGCGCATGCGCTTGGCCAGGGCCCAGCTACTGCGACAACGACAGCCTGCCTGCGAATGCCGACGCGACGCCACACCCGCAGGCGACACCATCACCATGACCACCAGCCACATGCGGGACGACGACGGTGCGTGCTGCCAGCGCCACCGCAGGGGATATGCGCGGTTGTGGGCTCGGGGGGGGGGCACTGGGGCGGGCACAATGCAGCGCAAAGACCGGCGGTCACAACTGTCGTGTCTTTGTGTATCGCTCCGGCACCCCATGCTGTCGTCCCTCCAACACCACCACGCGCACGCACGCGCGCACACACACGCACACGCCACCACCACCGCCACCACCACCGCCCACAGACACGGCCACGGTGACCGAGTGCCGCGCCGCCATCTCCAGCGCGCTGTGCTGCGCCGGGCCCTGCAGCTTCTACGACTGCGCCGGCCAGCTGGCGGGTGGGGCCGCTGGAGCAACGTGTGCGACCCTGCGAACCAGCAGCAGCGGGATGGGCGTAGGGCGAGCGGCAGGGCGACGCTCAAGGCCGCTGCGCGGCCGGGGCCGGGTGTGCAGGCTGTGTTGCAGTTTGGTGTTGTGCCGATAGCAACGGGCCGTGTGGTGATGTGCTGGTAGCAACAGTACCGCCGTGTGGTGTAGCAACAGGCCGCTGCCGCTTTGCTCGCAGAGAGCGCGCTGGAGGAGCTGTCTCGACAACAACCGGGGCCGCTGCTGGGCTGGGTGTCGTATCGACCGCTTCTAGCGGTGCCGGCAGCCGGCGGCGGCGGCGGCAGCACGGGCGCGTCAGGGCCGGGCGGGGTCGGCGGCGGCAGTAGCAACAACAGCAGCAGCAGCGGCAGTAGCGCCACGGCCCTCATGCGGCCGTCGATGCGGGAGGCGGCGGTGACGCAGGCGCTGCTGCGGCGGCAGCTGGCGCGGGAAGCAGCCGTGGGCGCCGGCGCCGGCGCTGGTGGTGGGGCCGCGGGTCAGGCGGTGCTGCTGCTGCTGGTGGGCAGCGGGGCCGACCACAACGGCGCCACCGTGACCTGGCAGCTCAGGTGCGTGGGGCGGGCAACAGGGCCACTGCACATGTGTTCGCAATCGTGTGTCGGGTCGGGAGCAAGCGGGCGCGAGCAGGCAATTACAGGCTGGTTCCAACCGGCCACCCTTTCCAACAGCTGGCAGCACAAACCCCGGTCCAGTCTAGGCCGCACGTCTCCGCCGCACCTCTCGCCGTGCTCGCAGCTGACAGCACACTTTGGATCCGCGCCCTCACGGGGCAGCAACCCCCGCCGCCTCCCACTGTCCCCGTGCACGCCCCCAACCACCGACCCCCTCCTCCCGCCGCATGCGCACTGCGCTGCGCAGGTGCTTCCAGGCCCGCCAGGCGCCCTCCTCCGGCGAGCTGCAGCTGACGCCGGTGCCGCTCACCGCGCTCAACCTGGGCGGACACACCGGGCAGGGCGCCTACTCCGAGCTTCACGCCGCGCTGGGCATCTCCGCCTCCACCACCACCGCCCTCAGCACCGCCTCGATCCCCGCCTCCGCCTCCATCCCTCGCCAGGCCTCCGCCACGGCGGAACTGGGCGGCGTGGGCTCGCGCCCCGGCTCCATCTCCTCCGCCAACGCGCCCTCGCCAGCGCAGCTCAGCTCGCCACCGCCGCCGCCTGGCGCCGCGCCGCAAGCCGGCGTGTACGGCAGCCCGGCCGCCAGCCTGCCGGGGCTGGGCTCGCCGCCGCAGCGCACGGCGTCGCAGTCGTCGGCGACGCCGCTGGCGCCGCCGGCGCCGCACCCGCTGATGCCCGCCCTGGACCCCGGCGCGCTGGCGGCGCTGGCGGCGGGCTCGCGCGCGCAGGTGGGTGCGGGGCTGCGACGTGTTGTGCAGTCTGGTGTGCGCACATGCGCGGAGTGTCGTCCCCGTAAATAGAATATGGATATAGCCCAATCCCTAAATCCTCCACATCGAGCATGCCGTGCCCAGCCCCAATCTTCCTCCGCTGCCAGCGCCTTTTGAGCTCGCCGTTGCGTATGTTCAGCTCATGTTGAGCTTGCCATTGAAGTTGTGCCCTGTGATAGCTGGCCACTGAAGGCCAGCACATGATACCCCATACACGACGACGTGCGCCGCGGCCTCACGCCCGCTCTCCTGCCTCCTCACCATGCGCACCACCATCCGTGTCACCCGAACCGTGCCTCACAACACGTACGCTGCTCAGCCTGCCCTCACCGTGCCGCGCGCCGCCGCGCCCATTGCCACCCCACCCCGCAACCCTCCCCAGCACCACTTCTCAACCCCGCAACCCTGCCCCACCTCCACCTCCACTTCCACCCCCAAGGGGGGTCGGTTGCTTTGGGTTCTGGAATGAACTACCCCACCTCCACCCACCCCACCCCACCCTACCTGGCTACGCCTTCACTTCTCCGCTAATCATTAATGTACCGTAACCCACCCGCAGGTGGGCGCGGTGAAGCACCACTGCGAGGCGCTGCTGGTGGGGCTGCACGAGCTGTGCGGCCAGGCGGTGGCGGGCGAGGCGGCGCTGGAGCGGCTGCGCGCGCGGCGGGACGCGCTGCTGGCGCACCTGGCGTCATCGGGGCAGCGGGGCTGAGGGTGGTGAGGGTGGTGAGGGGTGGAGGGGTGCGCGCGCGTGTGAGGTGAAGGAGGGGCCGTGTGCGGCGGCGAGCTGGTCCCAGGTACTAGGTAGTCTCATAGCAGGCAAGGGAGGCATGCGGTGCGATGGCAGACCGGTGGAGCGGAACGCGTCGACAGACACGGAGACTGGTGTGCGTGTGCGTGTGCCGACGGCAGGTGACGGCAAAGCGTACACGGATGTCTGCTGATCCGCTGGGATCGCTGCAGTCGGTCCCTGAGTGCTTGAGATGCGGCTTGCCGCGGTCGTTGTGATGCGGACGGGGTTACCGTAGAACTTCGGCAGCAGTGTACGGGGCGGGCCTAACCGTCAGTATAAAAGGCCGACCCTTTCCGGCGGAAAGCATACCCAGACTTGCAAGTGACGAGTGACCGACCGAACCGAACCTACCAATCAGTGCTCGCAGCTGCCAACCAACCAACGCTCAATACACATGTCCCCGCCACCCAGTCCCACCAGTGCTCCCACCAGCGGAGGCCTCCACATGCTTTCTCACGCTGGCCGAGTTGCCGGCCCATGCAGGCTGCTGGCACGAACCGCCGGGGCACGTCAAGCCCCACCAGCCCCGAATCTCAATCGCCCAAAAGCTGCGTTTGACAAGCAAACATGCCGCTGCTCGGGGGGGGGGCGTGTGTCAGGATCGCAAGCTGAGATCTAAGGCGATGCGCAGGAGCCCGAACGCAAGTCCCGACGAACGTCAACGGCACTCTCGGCACAACGGCACCAAATGCAAGTCGTGGCCCACGCCAACCGCACAAACCGTGGCGCCCTGATCCCTGCGCCCTGATCCACGCCACCGTCCTAGAAGCACATACCTTGAGTTAGGATGAGCTGCTTCCAAGGCCAGGGAGTGCAGTCCGTCCGGGCGGGAAGCCGGTGCGTTAGGATGCTCTAGGAGGTCAGGGTGCAGGATCCCAGCGAACGCTGCCGCGCACATAAAGGCCCCGCTAAGCCAGAATCGCACGAAGATCCTATATGGGTCTCAGTCAATGTCAGTTTGATGCCCGATCCTCCACAAGCAGCCGTGAAAGACGTGCCCGACGTGAATGTGAGTTGCAGTGGTCGTGCTTTGGCCGGCCCGGCGTGAACTACATGGGTGCATTCGTGTTATGGAATGAAATGTTAAGCATACCTAAGGGAGCATTCGATTCTGCAAACAACCGCACCCATGCACTGGCCCCATGCTGCCAAGGGCGAAATGTTTGTTCACACAACGCAGCGCCGCTTGCAAACAGGTTGCTCGCACGGGCTGACTGCTTTACATTGCGTTTGTCCAGTGACCTAACAACCCTGCTGCAAGTTGGAGCAAATAAACAAATAGTCAAGGAGCCTGGGCGACTCCTAGGCGTTGCGCCATCTTACATATCAGCTGGAGAGCATATTAGAATGGAGCCGAGCCGGGTTGCAGCCGCGTGAGCGTCCTCGTGCAGAGCAGTGGTGAGTGGGCGTTCGAGGATGCACATTCTGGCGCGACTGGCGCCTCGACGCGACTGGCAATACACTATAGGGCTCAAATTAAAAGGCTCCAGCGAGATTAGCGGGACTTTGGGCACGCTCGGTGGCCCAGGAGTTGACTCGTAGCACAGGCCTTTCCTGCTCCTCCTGACACCATTATGGATATGTAGGATATAGATTCGATGGTTTAAGCGTGCCAGAGTTGTCAGATTTGGTGTCGGCTCCTCGAGCACTCGCGAATAGACCTGTTTTTGCTCCGCTGCACACTGCCTTGCGCGCATGCTTTCTATCCAATGCACAAATAGTCATGTCAGGTTTGGCCTTCAAATGTGCTGCCCCTGCTTCGTGTTATCCCGCTCCATCGGGCGCCCTTGCACGCAGGCC
Organism: Chlamydomonas incerta; assembly: GCA_016834605.1. Taxonomy (NCBI): domain Eukaryota; kingdom Viridiplantae; phylum Chlorophyta; class Chlorophyceae; order Chlamydomonadales; family Chlamydomonadaceae; genus Chlamydomonas; species Chlamydomonas incerta. Next base: position 138,771 of record JAEHOC010000096.1, read on the forward strand.
AAAATGTCGGCCGCTCCGCACGTCGACGGTGATGAGGAGATGCATGAGAGTGACGCGCTAGAGGCGTTGGGCGCTTTGGCGAGCGTGGCAGTGGCCAGGTGTGCACAAAGGCTGACTTCGCGCGCAACCGCTGCCTGTCTCAAAACAGGAGCCGGTGAATTTTCTCGTAATGCTGATGCCACAATCTTTTCGTCGCACAATGCAGCCGGGAAGCTCACCTGCGTGAGGGCGGGGCGACCCAAGGTCCGGCACACATCGTGGCCATCGACGCCAGCCGCATCCGTTCCGCGCCCCGTTCAGAGATTCAGAAGTGAGTATGATAGGTCTATTCCCAATTGGCGCAAATTCCCTCTTGGGCGCGGACTGACTGGCCTGGCGTTTCGGGGCCTGTTAACTCCAGCTTGACGCGTGTACGCCCTGCATCACTTGTGCAGATGGGTGCAGTGCCAGAAGTGCTCCAAGTGGCGCAAGGCGAGTGGTTAGGGGTGGGCGCCGGGTGGATGTGCAGGGCGGGCTGCTGGGGTGTGATGTGGGGCGAGCCCCTTGTCAGGCTGTGGAGGGCTTTGCGCTTGACACTCGACTGCACGGTGGCCCGGTCATTGAGAACATGGGCATCGGCTGCGGTGCGGTGGGCTTGGCCCCGGCAGCCGGGCAGCACCGCGGCCGGGGCTGCTGCCGCCGCGAGAAGCAGTCGAGGGGCCTCTGCCGGCGCCAGGGTTCGTGAAGGAGTTCCTGGCAGGGTTCACCAGCAGTACTGTTTTCGACACTTGGATATTAAGTCGTTTGATGTTAGTGCACGTAATATTGCGTTTGTCCAGTTCTGATAGACGCGCGTTACAATTATTGCGTAGCCCAATCTGGCGCGAAACCCGGGTCTCACGCACATTGCCATTGCTTTATGCCATCGCAGGTGCCATTCCACCTAAAAGACGAGGACATACCGGAGGACTGGCATTGCGCGCAAAACATATGGGACCCGCGGCATTCGTCTTGCGGCGCGCCGCAGGCGCTGTCGAACGAGGAAATTGAGGAGGTCCTTGCTCAGCAGGTTGGTCTTCTTAGTTGTGGGACTCCTGTTTAGCTTGGAATCGCTGAATTACCGAAGCAGTTGGCGGCACGTCGGTTGACTCGCCCTTCGGCCGACGCGCTGAGGCCTGACGCGACCCCCCACATCCCCGCACCTGCAGCAACACGAGCTGTTGCAGCAGCACCACCAGCACGACGCGCACTACGAGGAGGCCGCTGCGCCTGAGCCCGCCTACGACGAGCCCGGATACGACGAGGCGGACTGGTGCGTGCCGCGTGCGTGCCCGTCCTGCTGCCGCCGTGCGTCCCCGGCGTGCCAGCCTCACATGCACGAAGTTTGTCGAAAGGCGGTTGGAAACCAGCCCTAGTCCTAGCTGGCAATACAACTCCCCCGTGACCCTGGTGACCAACAGGGATGAGGACTACGACGATGATGACATGGGCGACGACGATGACGACGGCCGGCGCCGCAAATTCGGCCGCGGCAAGCTCAAGCGCGCCGGCTCGGACGCCCTGCCCGGCATGCCCAGCCCGGGCCGCCGCGGCGGGCGCGGTGGCCGCGTGGGCGGGCGTGGAGGCCGGGGCCTGGCGCCGCGCGGCGGGCGCGGCAGCCGTGGCGGCCGCGGCGCAGGCCGCGGCGGCCGCGGAGGGCGCGGCAGCGCCGCCGCCATGGCTCGCAGCCGCTCGGGTGGCCGCGCCTTCGGCCGCGGCGTGCGGGGCATGAGCGAGGCCGCGGAGGCGCTGCTGGGCATGGGCGGGGCTGACGACATGTACGGCGACGGCGACGGTATGGGCGGCGGCGGCGGCGCAGCTGGGGGCGCCATGATGATGGTCGACCCCATGACGGGCGTGGAGACGGCGGTGGTGCTGCAGCGCCCGGACTTCCCGTACCCGCGTGACACGCTGCGGCCCGGGCGGGTGGTGTGGGCCAAGGTGGAGGGGCACGACTGGTGGCCCGCCAAGATCGTGCGCCGGCGCGCGGTGCCGCGCGAGGTGAGGACATGTGGCCCGGAAGCGACGGGTCCAATGGCAGGGAGTGAAAGTAGGAGTAGAGAGTTGAGCAGACACCGGCACCGCCTCGACGCGCCCTTTGCACCCCCACCGACCTGTTCACCCTGCATCCCGCCTTCCTCTCCACCAGGTGGGCCCGCCGCCCGGCGGCCACGCCAGCGTGCTGCTGTACATCCCGGTGGTGTTCTTCACCAACAAGGGCATCCCGGGCGAGGTGGAGGAGCGGCTGGACACGGCGGCGGGCATCGTGGCGGCCAGCATGCGCGCGCTGGGGCTGGCGGGTGCGTGGGGCGGCGCGTGCGGGCGGGCAGTATTGCGGGAAGAGGGAAGAGGGAAGGGAGCATTGGGGCTCTCAATCAATGCATTGCAGCGGGCCCATGAGGGGCTGGCGTGTTTGGGTGGCAGAAGGCGCAGGGAGGGTCGCAGCGGGCAAGGGAAGTAGGGGAGCGGGCCCTTGCGCGTGTGGGGGCCGCCTACCAAGCGAGCACGTCCCGCGTGTGCCCCTCCCCGGGGATCGCCCGCAGGCGCGGGCGGCGAGGAGGAGCCCACCGCGCCCGAGGACGAGGAGGCCGAGTACGCCTGGCTGCCGCTGGACTGCATCAAGCCCTTCAAGGTGGGCGACGTCAGCGGCAACGGCGGCGACGCCGGCGCGCCCATCGACCCCAACCTCAAAACCTCCATCGCCCACGCCGAGGCGGCCATGCGCACCGCGGACGGCGGGGGCGGCGGCGGCGCAGCCGCCGCCGCCGCTGGCGGCGCCGGGGGCGGCGGCTTTGACGGCGTCGTGCCCAAGCTGGAGACGGATGAGGAGCTGCTCGGGGACGGGTCGCGCGGGCTGGGCGGGGAGGACGAGTTCCAGTCCGACTCGGACGGCGGCTGGGGCGCGCCCGTCACCTTCCAGGCGGCGGCGGCGGTGCGCGGCTTTCGCGGCCGCGGCCGGGGCCGCGGGCGGGGCGGTCGCCGCGGCCGGGGCGGGCGGCGCGGTCGCGGGCGGCGGGGCATCATGGCCAGGTGCGCGGGGCCGGGGATGGGGGCTTCTCGCGAGGGCTGCCCCCATACTGTAGTGGGAAACAAAGGTACAGGGGCAAATCGGCAATGTCGCATCCGTCACTGCTGCAAGGCCGGGCGTGTCACCCAGGCTGCAAGCAGGAGCTGACATAGATAGGTCCGTGGCTGCTTGGCCTCACAGGGGCAGCGACGACGAGGATGAGATGATGGACGACGTGGACGCCGGCCTCATGGGGCCGCCGGGGGCCGCCGGCGGCGGGGCGGGCGGCGCGGGCGGGCTGCTGGACCCGTACGGCCTGGCGGGCGGCGCCGGCGGCGCCGGCGGGCTGGCGGCGCCCGCCGCGCCCAAGTCCATCGTGGAGGCCATCTACGGCTGGCGCTACCCGCTGAGCGAGGAGCAGAAGGCGCAGGAGCGGTGCGCGCGGGCGGGCGGGCGGGACTGGGGGGACTGGAGGAAGCGGGGCTAAGGGGTGGTGCGCTGGAGATGGTACGGGCCGTCCTTGGGCTGAGGAAGCTGGGTGGTTGGGGTAGGGCGGCTGCCTTTCGCGGCTGTCGGGGATGCCGTCCTTGTGTCGTGCAAGGGGAGGATGTCGTGTTGGAGTGATGGGTAACACCCACTCGCTCTCTTTCGCCTCGCAGTGACCGGCAGCGGCAGCTGGAGCTGGAGCGGCACCGCATCCTGGACCGCCTGCGGAAGGCCGGCCTGAACAACACCGAGGCCGTGGTGGAGGCGGTGGCGGAGGCCGCTGCCGTGGCCGCCTCGGCCGCCGCCGCCAGCAAGGCCGCGGCCGCGGCGGCTGCCGCGTCCGGCGGCGCCGCCGGCCGCGACCGCGCCGCCACCGACGAGGCGGACGCCGCCGCCGCGCTGCTCGGCTTCGGCGGCGACGACGCCGAGGCGGCGGCGGCGGCGCAAGCCGCCGCCCAGGCCGCGGCCGCGGCCGCCGCCGCCGCGGCGGCGGCGGCCGGCCCGGGCGCGCCCATTGTGGGCCTGGACGGCGCCAGCGTCGCCGCGGGGCTGGACCCCGCGGCCGCCGCCGCGCTCGACCGGGAGCCGGAGTACCTGGTCAAGTGGGCGCACCGCAGCCACATCCACAATGAGTGGATCAAGGAGAGCGTGCTCATGGGCCTGGCGCGGCGCAAGCTGCTCAACTTCAAGAAGCGCCACGGCGACAAGCCCTGCAACGCCGTGGACGAGCGCTGGACCAAGCCGGAGCGCTTCGTGTCGCGGCGGCCGTCGCCCACGGGCCCGGGCTGGGAGGTGCTCATCAAGTGGACGGCGCTGGGCTACGAGCAGGCCACGTGGGAGGTGCGTGGGCGTGGGCGTGGGCCGTGGGGGCTGCGGCGGGCCCCACGAGGATGGTGTAGGAGTTAGGGGCGTGGCCACATGGCGCGTGGGCGGACGGGGGCCAGTGTAACCACGGCAGGGGCGGCAGACCTTGACTGACTGTCGTGTCCTGCATGGGGCGCGGCCGCAACATTTCGTTCCTTCGTCCGTCGTCCCCTGCTCCCTGCAGGCCGAGGGCACCAAGCTGCTGCTGCAGCCCGAGTACGTGGCACTGCACACCGCCATGTGGGCGCGCTGCAAGCGGGCGCTGTACAAGGCCTCGCGCGCCGCCGCCGACGCCGCGGCCGACGCGCGCGCCGCCGCCACCGCCACCCCCACCGCGCTGGCGGACTACGGCGAGCAGCCCAGCTGGGTCACGGGTGAGCGCGCAGGAGGGGGCGGCCTGGGCGCCCTGGGGGCGGGGGAGCTGTGCGCACCACGACTTGGACACCCGGGACCGGACTGCATCCCTCAGGGACGGATGCATACCTTCCCTGAGCTCCCGGCCCCTTGCACCCCGACTGATCCGCTCTGCGCTCTGCCCTGCTGTCCTCCTCCCTGCAGGCGGCGAGCTGCAGCCGCACCAGCTGGCGGCGGTGAACTGGCTGCGGCGCATGTGGGCGGCGGGCAAGCACGCCATCCTGGCCGACGACATGGGCCTGGGCAAGACCGCCACCGTCATCACCTTCCTGCAGAGCCTCATGTGAGGGGCTGCTGGGGTTGGAACAGGGACACATGACATGGGAGCCGAGCGGCGCTCGTGTGTACACAGCACCTCAGCCAGCCTCTTTTCTCTTCCACGTGATGGTACCTTGACCTGTACCCGCGCTCCCTCCCCGTGCCCCCCCCCCCCCGCCGCAACACGCGCAGCCACGAGTTCAAGGTGACGGGGCCGCTGCTTGTGGTGGTGCCGCAGTCCATGCTGGAGTTCTGGGAGGGCGACTGGCACTTCTGGGCCGCGGCGCCCGCCGCGCCCGACTCCCAGGCGGCAGCAGCCCCGCACCACGGCGGCGGCGGCGCCGCCGCCAAGGACGCCTCCGCGGCCTCCGCGGTGGCCGCCGCCGCGGCCGCCGCCGCCGCCGGCATCAACATGGTCCTGTACACCGGCAACAGCGCGGCGCGGGCGCTGGTGGCGGACCAGGAGCTGTGGCTGGCGCCCGCCTCGCTGGACCGCAAGGGCAGCGTGGGCCGCGGCCGGGAGGACTGCCCCAGCAAGGTGCGGGCGCGCTGGGGTGGGGGATGGGCGGCCGCAGGGGCTGCAGGGAGGGGCAGCCGGAGGAGGGGGGCGCTGGAGGAGCAGGCTGGCGGGCAGGCGGTGGGAGGCGAGGCGCCGGAGGAGCAACAGGCTGCGGTCATGTGCTGTGCGAACGCGGCGCAGGTGGCCAAGGCGGACGTGGTGATTGCCGGGTACGAGAGCGTCATGAACGACTTGCAGGCGCTCAAGGTGAGGGGCTCGACTGGGGCGGGGCGGGGCGGAGCAAGGACGGGCGGGGGCAGCCGGATTGGTGTGGAAACAGTGGGACTGTTGCAAGCCCAGGACGCGGCGCCGCTTCAGCAATTGCATATCGCAAGGCTGCTTGCTTGCTTAGCAAGCAAACCGCTTCACGCCCCGACGTGCATACACACAAGCACCCGTTTCCCCTTGTGCTCTCCTGACACACCCACACCCGCACGCCCACGCAGGCGCTGCCGTGGGAGGCCGTCGTGGTGGACCTGCGCCAGCGCGGCCGCGGCGTCACCGGCCGCGCCAGCGGCGCGCTGTCGGAGCTGGGCGGCCGCCACCGCGTGCTGCTCATGGGCTCCAACCCCGCCGCCGCGCCCGCGGACGAGGTGGTGGGCTTCGCGCAGCTCATCCGGCCCGACCTGCAGCCCTACGACCCCGACGACTACGCGCCCGCGCCGCCCACGGAGGCGCAGCGCGCGCGGCTGGCGGAGGCGCTGGAGGGCCGCTGCTGCCGCCGCATCGGGCGCGACGTGGTGCGCAACGTGACGGCGCGCCGCGAGGTGCAGGTGCGCCGGGGGCCTTGGGGCGGCGTGGTGGGGTGCAAGGCTAACCGAAAGAGGGTGATTCGAAGTGCGGCAGTCAGGTCAGGTCATCTGGAGCAGGGCTGAGAATAGCAGGACGGGGAGCCCGTCATCCGTCCAACAAGATGTCAAGTCGCGGCGCCGCTGCCTTCCCACGTCCTATCTTGTCCTTGCTTCCTCCCCCGCGTTGCAGATCCCCGTGGACCTGGCGGAGGCGCAGGCCGAGGCCTACCGCGCGCTGCTGGTGCGCAGCTACGAGGTGCTGGCCGACCCGCGCCCGCCGCGGCACGGCGGGCACCGGGCGGCGCTGCTCAAGCAGATCTGCAACGAGCTGCGCAAGGTGGGGTTGTGGGTGGGGTGGGGGTTGTGGGTGGGGTGGGGGTTGTGGGGGTGGGGAGGGCGGGAAGTGGGGCGGGGGATAGGCGCCCGGGCGTGGGTTGGGAGAGGTTGCAGCCGCGGGCTGGTGGCCCATGGGTGGTTGGAAGAGGGCCCCAGCAGGGGAAGAGCGGCGCTGTACCTTCGCGACCGGCCTCTGCTGACTCTGGTCGTGGTCCGACGTGGCTGTGGCCCCCGGGGCAGGTCTGCCACCACCCGCACCTCATCGACGACATGAAGGTGGAGCTGGGGCAGCCGGCGGGGCCGGAGGCCGCCGCCGCCGCCACGGCGGCCGGCGGCGACGCCGCCGGCGCTGCCGCCGACCCCGCAGCCACCGACCCCACCAAGCCGTCCTCCTCCGCACCCGCGGACGCTGGCACCTCCGCCTCCTCCGGCGCGGCGCTGGCAGCGCTGCTGGGCGCCTCCAACAAGCTGGCGGTGCTGGACCGCATGCTGCGCCAGCTGGCGGCGCGGGGGCAGCGCGTCATCGTGCTGTCGCAGTCGGCCAAGGTGAGGGGCGCGGGGCCGGTTGCGGCGGTCGGGGCGGCGGTGGACCAGAAGCTGGAGATTGAGGGGCCCTGGGACAGGATTTGAGGCGGAGGCGAAAGGGGCGCGCGTCGATCTTGCCTGCACAGCGGGTGCGGCTGGAGGCCTTCGTGCGTCACCGACACCTCCCTCCTTCCCTCCTCCTCTTTCCGCCCCGACAGACGCTGGACGTGCTGGAGCAGTACGCCGGCCGCGCCTTCGGCCCCGGCGCCGCGGTGCGCATCGACTCGTCCACGCCCTCCGCCGCGCGCCACGCCACCATCGCCGCCTTCAACGCCGCCGTGTCGCGCGCGGACGCAGCCAACGGCCCCGACGCCGCCGGCGCCGAGGCCGGCGAGGCGGCTGCTGCCGCCGCCGCCGCCACGCCGTTCCTGGTGCTCATGACCACGCGCTCGTTCGGGCTGGGCACCAACCTGCCGGCCGTCAGCGCCGCGGTCATCTTCGACAGCGACTGGCACCCGCGGCTGGACATGCAGGTGCGCGGCACCCCGGGGGGCGGGGTTGCAGGCCGTTGCGCGCCGCTTACAAGGGCATCTGCGGCAGCATCTGCGGCAGACGTGGCCTGCGCAGCACCCCATCTCCCCATTTGTCGGAACAAAAGGCCCCACGTCACTGGCACACAAGTGACCACGGCAAACGCCACCGACACCGACACCCAAATCAAACCAACATCTCTCTCTCCCCTGCCCCCCCCCTCTCCCCCCTCCAGGCCCTGCGGCGCGCCTACCGGCTGGGCGAGTCGGGCCGCCTGGCGGTGTACCGCCTGTACGCGCGCGGCACGGTGGAGGAGCGGCTGCTGACGCTGGCGGAGCGGCGCCACGCGGGCCGCGGCCTGGAGGTGGTGTTCCAGGGCCCGGGCGCCGGCACCGGCGGCGTGGGGCGCGGCAGCGGCGCCAAGGTGCGCGCGGGCGGGCGGGGATTGCGGGATTTGAGGGCGGTTGGGCGCGTGGGCGCGGGCGAGCGGGCTCGCGTGCATAGCGGGGCCGCACACGTGGTGGCGGCGGCGGCCGGGTGGGGCTGGGGCGGGTGCGGTGCTGGAAGCAGGTGGTCAACCTCGTGGCGGCAAAGGACTCTTATGCATGGGACACCCCATGGTTGGTTTAGCTTGGGCTGGTATTCACTGGTCTTCAGTGCATCCTGTACGCTTTTCGAACCATCCTTGCAACGCCCCACCGCCGCCGCCAGGTGCTCGAGGAGGCGCTCAAGTGGGGCGCGGCGCACCTGTTCCGCGCGGGCGCGGCGGGCGGGCTGGACGCCGACATGGAGGCGGCGGACGGCGGCGGCGCCGGCGCCGGCAAGCGGCGGCAGGAGCGCGGCACCTACAGCGAGGAGCAGGTGCGGGCCATCCTGGAAACCGGCCACGCCGCCTGCTGCGCCGACCCCGCCTCCGGCCCCGACCCGATGGCGGCGGCGCTGGCCGCCGCCGCGGACGCGGCGGCCGCCGACGGCGGCGCAGCCGCCGCTGGCGCAGCCAGCCCCGGCGGCGGCGCCGCCGGGCCCGGCGCGGGCGTGCCGCTGGGGCCGGGGCTTGAGCTGGTGACGCTGCGGAGCTGGGGCGATGTGGATAAGCGAGTGGAGGATGACGTGCCCTCGCCCAGCGATGAGGCGGAGGACGACCTGCTGGCGGACGAGAAGGCCGACGACGCCGACGCGGGCGCCGGTGAGGACGACGCGCACGCGGACGGCTACGGCGACGGCGCGGCGGCGTTCGGCGGCGCGGGCACGCCGGGCGGCAGTATGGCCAACGCGGCGTTCTGGGGCGGGCTGCTGCGGGAGCGGTACGAGTCGCAGCGCAAGGAGGAGGAGGCGGCGCACGAGCTGGACGCGGCGCACGGTGCGTTTTTGGGGGTGGAAATGCGGCTGGGGTTGAAGCGGGTTGACTTCTGGCGGCTGGTGGTGTGAAGCACAGCAGGTTGGGGCGGCGTCTTCGCTCGGATGTGCGCTACCGGGCCGCTACTGCGCTGCCCTCTCTGATCCCCAACCGCTCGCCGACTTGCCTGGGCCGCAAACCTCCCTGACTCTGACCCGGCGGCTGTTGCGCAGGCGGCGGCGGCGGGCGGCGCGGCGGCGGCGGCGGCGGCGAGCTGCAGGACCGCGACGACCTGCTGCTGGCGGACGAGGCGGGCGACCTGGGCGGCGACGTGGACGACGAGGCGGACGACGAGACCTACAAGCCCAGCCGCGGCCCCGGGTCCATGAGCCTGGCGCTGCAGGACAGCTACGACGAGGGCGGCGGCGGAGGAGGAGGGGGGAGGAGGAGGAGGGGGCAGGGGGCGCGGCCGGGGCCGGCGCGGCAGGGGCGGCTTCGGCGTGGGCGGGCGCGGCGGGCGCGGGAGAGGGCGGGGCCGCGGGCGCGTGGACCACGACGCGGATGAGGGCGGCTACGGCGCCGGCGACCGCGACCGCGCGGGCGGCGGCGCCGGCGGCAGCGGCTACCTGGCGATGGACGACCGGCCCTTCAAGCGGCGGCGGCGCGGCCCCCGGCGCCGGCGGCAGCGTCAGCGCCGACGACGGCGGCGGAGCCGCCGCCGGCGGCGCGGGCGGCGGCGCCGGCAGCGACGCCACGGCGCCGGCGCGGGTGCGGGAGGTGCTGCTGCGCGAGGTGGGACGCATGGAGGCGGTGAAGCGGGCCATCGGGGACAACGCCAGCCCCGAGTACGCGGTGGCGCAGCGCTCCTACACGCGGCTGAAGGAGGTGGCGGCGGAGCTGGAGCTGCCGCCCGGCGGCGCGGCGGCGGCGGAGGCGGCGGCGGCCATCAGCGACATGGCCTGCCAGGTGGCGGACATACTGGTCATGATGCGGCAGGAGGACGAGCCGCCCTCGGACTTCCAGGTGCGTGCTGTGTGGTGTGGTGCGGGGGGGGGGGGGGGGGGCGGCGTGCGCGTCGCCACGCGTCAGGATGTTTCTACGTGGCTGGGAGCCGCTGCCGCTCCCTCTTGGAGCCCGGTGCCACCTCTCCCTCCACCCTGTCCCTGCCCTGCCCCTGCCCCACGCCCTGCCGCCCTGCCCCCATCATCTTATCTCAATTAATCATGCATGGAACCCGCCCTGCCGCCCCGCCCCTCTGCCCCCCTATCTATATACCAACTTTGCAACCCCCCCTGCACCCCCCCCTGCAGGACTACACGCTGGTTGCCATCATCGCGGTGGCGGCGCACCTGGTCAAGGTGGGCATGGGCGAGGACTACGGCCTGCGGCGGCTGGGCGAGCGGTACGGCCACGACCTGTCCGCGCTGGACCAGGTGAGGCGGGGGGATGGGGCAGGGAGGGGAGGGGAGGGGAGGGGAGGGGAGGGGGGGTTGTAAACACCAGCCCAATCTAAACCCAGGGGGGGGTAGTCGCCGACGATGGTTGGACCACCCTCGAGGAGGAGGGGGGTGGAGGGGGATGGCAAATATGGCAAGAGAAGTGTAGCGGGGTAGACAGCAGGCGCAGGGGCGAGCCGCACCGATGACTGGGGAGGGCCAAAAGGGGGGGGGCAAGTGGAGGAAGGAGCCTGGAGTGGGGGCGCAAGCCGGCAGTGGGCTTCGTGCCTGTGCCACCTCGCCGCTACCACCACTAACTCGCCGCGAGGACCACCAACTCGCCACCACCACCTGCTCATACACTCGACACATAACCATACGCACGCACACACACGCACAGGTTTTCTGGCACATCCTGACGCGCCTCAGCTACTACCGCGAGCTGCACGTCAAGAGCAGCACCCACCTGGCCACCGACATCACACTCACAGCCGAGGAGTACGCGGCGCTCATGTCCGCCACCGGCGGAGCAGGCGGCGCCGCCGTCGCGGCGCGCATCGGCGCGGCCGCGGGCGGTGTCAGCGCCGGCGGAGCCGGCGGCGCGGGCGCGGGCGCGCGCGGCACGGAGGGCGGCGCGGCGGGCGCGGGCGGCGGCGGCGGTGCGCCGGCGGCTGCGGCGGCGGCGCAGGTGGTGAGCGAGGTGGACTCGTTCTCCTCGCGGCTCAGCGCCATCCTGCAGTCCGACGTCACCAACCAGGTGCGCGGGAGAATGAGGGCTTGGGGCGTGAGCGTGAGCGGCTTGTGCGGGAGCGTGGGGCCTGGTGCTGGCGGCAGGCGTGGTGCTGGTGGCAGGCGGCTGCAGCAGCCACCGGGGCCTCGTGGGTTGCCCCGGGTCGCATGTGGGATGTGGGCAAGCCAGTGCAAGAAGCATAGAATCATGCATGGCCCGAGGATTACCATGAATCACACACACGCTTCTTTCATCTGAGCCAACGCGCTCTGATGACCCATTTCTGCAAATATGAGGGCCTACCCATGCACGCAACCTGATCCGACGGCGTAGTCAACCGCTTCACCAGTGCCTCCCGGCGTTCCTCTATCCCACCCCACATCATCGCGTCGTAGTTCACCACGAATGGAACATCCCCTCTCCCCTGCACCCCGCCCCCCCCCCACACCCTCCTCCCCCGCCTCCCCGCCCTTCCGCAGCTGGTGTACGCGCAGGTGGCGGCCGAGAACATCCCGCTGGGGCCGCTGGGCACGCTGATGCCGCTGCTGCAGATGGCGGGCGTGCTGAACGACCCCAACATGAAGACGGTGCTCAAGAGCACGCGCGAGTGCCAGGAGAACCTGGTGGTGCTGGACCGCACGCACAGCATCAAGGTGCGGCGGGAGGAGGAGGAGAGGAGAGGAGAGAAGAGGAGAGGAGGGGGCGCGTCGGGGGCGGGGGTTGCAAGAATAGGGAGTTGAAGACAGTGGAACAGGGGGGAGGCGGGCCGCCCGGGGCGATGCAGTAGAGTGGGGCGGGGTTTTGCAAGGATGTTTGGAAAAGCGGTACAGGGGGGGGTTGCAATGATGGTACATGGAAGTGTAGCAACGGGGGGGGGCAGCTGGATGGCGGACGAAGATACAGGGAGCAACGGGGTCAGGAGCGGGGCGTCAGCCCTCAGCCCCACACCCAAGCTCCTAACACGGCGTTGTCCTTTTCCTGTGTGTCGTTCATGCATCCACAGGTGCAGCAGATCCAGAAGGAGTACCAGGACTTTATGGAGAAGGTGCGCGCCAAGGCGCAGACCGCCATCGACACCGCCAACCGCGACTACCAGAACGCCAAGGCCGTGCTCACGCAGCGCATGAACCTGTACATTGAGTACCTGCAGAGCCAGGTGCGGCGCGGCGCGGTGCGGCGCGGGGGGGTTGTGGCGGCGAGGATGAGGGTGTTGATTGCGGGGGGGTCCCTGGGGTGGTGTTGGGGGCTGCGCGTGTGGGGCTGCGGGCCCGCCAGCTGTGCGCGGCGTGTCTGCTTGCTTCAGCACATGTAGACGCCCAATTAACAGTGCGGTCAAACCTCGCATTACCGAACAGGTGCCGCTGCAGCGGCTGGGCGAGGTGGCGCAGGCGCTGCAGCGCTCCGCGCAGCAGGCGCAGGCCACGTCGGCGCAGCAGCAGCAGGCCGCGGCGGCGGTGGCAGCCGTCGCCGCTGCAGCGGCGAGCGCGGGCGGCCACGCGGCGGCGGAGAGCCAGCACGCCGCGCTGGCGGCGGCCGCCACCGCGGCGGCGGGTCTGACGCCCGAGATGCAGGCGGCGGCGGAGAAGGCTCTGTCCAGGACGGCGGGCCCGGCGCCTGTGGGCGTGGACCCGACGACCGCCCTGGCCGCGATCGCGGCGGCCATGCAGGGCGCGGCGGCGGCGGGCAACGGCAACGCCGCCGCCGCGGCGGCGGCGGCCGCGGGGCTGCTGGGCCTGGGGCCGCTGGGCGCGCTGGACGTCAGCGGCACCCCGGCGGGGCAGGGAGGCGCGGGCGGGGCGGCGCCGGCGGCGGCGGCCCAGGCGGGCGGCGACGCGGTGATGTCGGAAGCCAACGCCTCCGCCGCCGCCGGCCAGTCGCCGGCGCACGGCGCGGGCCAGCAGCCCGGGGGCGCGGCCGGGGCCGCGCAGCAGCAGGCCGCGGGCGCCGCCGGCGCCACCAGCCCCGCCGGCGGCGGCGCGGCGGCGGCCTCCGCCGCTGCCTCCGCGGCGGCGGCGGCGCACGCCGCCGACACGCGCGCCGCCGCCGCCGCGCTGGCGGCGGCCATCGCCGCCAGCCCGCTGGCGACGCTGGAGCAGCTGCTGACGGCGCTGGCGACCAAGCAGCTGGCCATGGAGCAGATCCCGGAGCCCTACCGCTCGCAGCTGCTGACGCTGACGGGCGGCCGGCCCATCGTGCCCTACCTGGAGCAGCTGGTGGCGGCGGGCCAGGCCAGCTCCATCCCCGCGCTGGCGGCGGCGCTGGCGGCCAACACCGCCGTCACCGGCACCGCCGCCGCCGCGGCGGCCGCGGCCGCGGCCGGGTACCGCACCTCGGCGCCGGGCACCGCGCCGCCGGCGGCCGCGGCCGCGGCGGCGCCCGCTGCGGCGCCGGCTGCGCCGGCGCCGGTGGCAGCTGCGGGCGCGGGTGCAGCTCCCGCCGCCGCTGCGGCGGCCCCCGTCGCCAACGGGCCGCACGGGGCGGCCGCGGCGCACCCGGCGGCGGCCGCCACAACGGCATCCGCGGCGCCGGCTGCCGCCGGCAAGTCGGGCTCGCCGACCGCTCCCGGCCACGCAGCACACCCGGCGGCAGCGGCGAATGCCGCTTCGGGCCTGCCATCGGGGGCCACGCTCGTGCAGTCGCAACCCGCGGCACGGCGCTCGCTCAGCGGCGGCAGCGCCGCCGCGGCCGGCGCCAAGACGCCCGCGGCTGCCGGCGGCCCCTCGGCGGTGTCCTCCGCATCCGGCGCCACCTCGGCCGGCGCCGCCGCCAAGCACCCGCACCACAACGCCGCGCCCCAGCCCGTGGCGCACGCTGCTCCCGGCGCAGACGCGTCCGCGACGGCGGCGGCGCACCCGGCCGCTGGGCCGGCGCCGCCGGCCGCCGCGGCCGCCGCCTGCGGCGCCGCGCCCTCCGCCTCGCCCGCAGCCGCGGCCGCCGGTGCAGCCGGCGCCGCAGCGGCCGCCGCCGCAGCAGCAGCAGCCGGGTCCTACCCTCCGGGCGTGCCTGTGTCCACCGCCTCCTCCTACCAACACCTCATGGTGCAGCAGTCGCACGTGATGCAGCGCGCCAGCGGGCCACCGCCGCCGGGCATGCCCGGCGTGCCCCGCCAGGCCTCCATGCCCACGCCGGGGTCGGGGTCGGGCCACAGCACCGGCGGCGGCCACGGCACCTCCCCGCACCCGCAGCATGCGCCGCCGGCGGGTGCCGCAACGGCGCCTGCCGCCGCCGGGGCGCCGCACGCCGACGCGCACGCGGCGCTGGTGGCGCACCACGCGCCGCCGCCCGCCGCGGCGCCAGCCGGCGCGCGCAGCGCCTCGCCGCCTGCGCCCGACCACTCGGCAGCGCACCACCACCGCGGCGTGTCACCCTCGGCGGCGGGCGCCGATGCTTCGGTAGCGGCGCAGCAGCAGTACGCTGCAGCGGCGGCGGCAGTCCATGCTGGCGCCCGCAGCGCCAGCCCCGTGCCCGCTGAGCACGCGCACGCGGCGGCGCTGGGCGCGGCCGCGGCCGCCCAGCAGCTCGAGCAGCACGCGGCTCGCGCGGCCTCACCGGTAGCAGCGGCGGCGCCGGTGGCGGCCGACGTGGCTCACCACGCCGCACCGCACGTGCAGCACCAAGAGGCGCCGCCGCAGGCGCACGCGCCAGTGGCGGCGGCGCCGGAGCCGCTCGCGGAGCAGGCAGCAGCCGCGCCGGAGGCGCAGGCGGTCCCCGCGCCGGCCCCTGTGATGGAGTCGGCGCCGGTGGCGCACGCCGCCGCGGACGCCGAGATGCACGACGTCGCCCACCACCACGCCGCAGCCGCAGCCCACCATCAGGAGCCCGCGGCCCAGGCACAGCCGGAGCCGGAGCCCCAGCAGCAGCCCCTGCAGCAACAGCAGCAGCAGCCTGCGGAGGCGGCAGCTGCAGTAGTAGGGGAGGCGGCGGTCCCCATGGACACGGACGCTATTGTGCAGGCCCCCGAGCCGCAGCCGCAGGCGGCGCCGGAGGCGGCGGCGGCGGCGGGCGCGCCGGCGCCGGAGCACATGGCGCCGGAGGCCCTGGCGGCGATGTCGAGCGCGGACGCGATGGCTATGGCGATGATGCAGGCAGCCTACGAGCAGGCGGCGGCAGCTGCGCAGCACCAGCAGGCGGCGCTGGAGGCGGCGCAGCAGCAGGTGGCGGCGGCCGAGGCGCACCTGCACATGCAGCAGCAACAGCAGGAGCACGTGGGGCAGGAGCAGCCGCAGGCGGGCGCCGCCGCGGCCGCGCCGGCGGAGCCGCCAATGCCGGCGGCGGCGCCAGAGCTGGATGTCGCGCACGACGCCGCTCTGGCTGTGCAGCAGCAGCAACAGCAGCCTGACGCCTCTGCCGAGGCGGCGGCGGCGGCGGCGGCGGCGGCCCAGCAGCACGCGGCGGCAGCGGCTGAGGCCGCGGCGGTGCAGAGCAGCGCCGACGCCGAGGCGGCGGCTGCAGCTGCAGCAGCCGCGCTCTACGCGCAGCAACAGCAGCATGCATACGAGCAGGCTGCGGCGGCGGCCGCCGCGGCCGCAGCCGCGGCCGCTGCTGCTGGGACGACGCTGGACGCGAGCGCTGTGGCACCCGCGGCCGCGCCGGAGCAGCAGCAGCACCAGCAGCAGGCGGCGCCAGCTGCCCAGCCCGCGGCGGATGAGCAGCAGCAGCAGGCGGCGGCGGCGGCGGCGGCGGCGGCGGGGATGGACCCCGCGGCGCTTGCCGCCATGGCGGTGGCCGCGGCCGCTGCGGGCGGTCTGCTGCCTGCCGACATGCAGGCCGCCGCCGCCGCCGCCACCAGCGGCGCCGCCGACCACGCGGTGGTGGCGGCGGCCGTGGCGCAGATGGACCCGCAGCAGCTGCAGCAGTACCAGCAGCTGCAGCACGAGTACGAGCAGCAGTACATGGCGGCGCAGCAGGCCGCCGCCGCAGCGGCGGCGGCGGCGGCCGCCGCGGCCGTCGGCACGCCGCCGGCGGACCCGGCCGCGGGCGCCGGGGTGCCGGCAGACGCCACCGCCAGCGGGGCTGCGGCCGACGCCTCCGCAGCGGCGGCGGCGCAGGCGCAGCAGCAGCAGCTGTACCAGCAGCAACAGCAGCAGTACGCGGCGCAGTACGCCGCAGCGATGGCAGCGGCCGCCGCCAACCCCGCCGCCGCCGCGCACCAGGCGGCGGCGGTGCCGTACGGCTACGACCCGGCGGCGTACGCAGCGGCGGCGGCCGCCGCCGCGGCCGGTCAGGGGTACGGCGCCGCTGCCGGGTACGGCGCACCCGCCGCCATGATGGCGGCGCACCACGCGTACGGCACCCAGCCGGCGGCGGCGGCGGGCTACCCGGCGGCGGCGTACGGCGCGGCGGCGGCTGGCGGCGACGCGGCGGCGCTGATGGCGGCCTACCAGTGGCAGCAGCAGCAGGCGGCCGCGGCGGCAGCGGCGGCGGCGGGCCAGGCGGGCGGCGTGGACGCGGCGGCGTGGGCTGCATGGGCGGCGCAGCAGGCGGCGGCACAGCAGGGCCAGCAGCCGGCGGCGCAGCCGCCTTCTTGAACCCGGTAGCAGATCGCGTGCTGGGAATGCAGGAGGGCAGGTGAAGCGGTCAGCTTTGATGACATGGACATGTCTTGTGCGCATGTTACACACGACGATGCGGGTGCTAGGACCAAAGATGTGGGCGTGTGCTCCAGGGCCTGGCTTCCTCAGCCTGCTTCCGCATTGGTAATTGGGCGGCCTCCAAACAAGTATTGCTGCTGCGGCCGGTAATAAGTGTCGCAGTCGGCGAATAGCAAGTAACCGCAAACGGGTTCTGTCGGGTTGCACTTTACGGCCGGTTCCTGATGCAGTGGGCTTAATTGCCCACCTGACTTGGAAGATCATGCTGCGTGTGTTGACCGTACTGTTCACACGGTTTCAGGGCGTTGGGACGAGACGTTGGGACGGGGGACGGGGCCAGGGCCCTCGAGGCGTGGCACACGTATGTGTGGGGCGGGGCCTGCCTGCTGTGGGCGACGGCCGCGTGAATACTAGAGTCCGCGAGTGGGACACGGCATTAAGAACATTGGGGTGCATCGAGTGCGACTGACTTGGACACAAACGATCATCCACGTGACGGAGAGGCCCAGGTTTGCATGGGCACCAAGCACTGGGCTAGCCGAGGGGCGCGCGTGTAGCGTCGGTAGACGCCGTTGTAATGCAACGTGCCAGACGTGCGTGTAGGTATCCCTCGGGGGAGGCAGACGCGGGTCCGCCACACACCATCCGCAGGACTTGACGGCAGCAGCTGGGATTTGGTGTGAACGCACTAGCCCATCCGGCGTATGCCGGGTTCCGGGCGCGACTCCAGGCGCCATTTCAGTATTCCACCCGGCGCCAGGCCGCCAGCCAAGGCGCCAGCTGTCCACCACCGGTTAATTTGGTGGGGGTGGCCTGGCGCGGCCGCCATTGGGATCGGGCCAGGCGGCTTGCCGAACTGCCATGCTCCAGGGCTGCGGTAGCAGCTTTTACAGTCCGGTAGGGGATCACAAACGCAACGGTGCAAGGTGCGTAGGTGCCGCCTATACCGCCTGCGCCCCCCCCCGCGTCCCCCACCTACGCTGTGGCGACGGCCACACTGCTGCAGTGACGCCCCATCTCCCAAAGGACTGACGCCCTGCCCCTCTCACTACGCCCCGAGTCGCCCGGCCGCTCCCACCCCCCCACATTTTACTTGGTACCCGCGGGCACGACAACGGCGGCCGCCATTCATTCGTGCGGCGCACCGGGATACTCGTGGCACTGCCGCAATAGTGCGAAACACACGACTGGGCCAGCCTTGCAACCCACAAACACAACCCAACACCTTCTTTCTTCTGCGCAGCCGCTCATGCCGCCGCTCGCCAACATAGCCCTCAAAATTTGGCGCTGGCGCAGGCGCTGCCCCCCACCACGATCGTCATCAGTTCACCCATTGCCAAACTACACTGTGCCGCGAGGCTGCAGTCCTGCTGCCACGGCACTGGCTGCACGCAGCCGCCGTCTACGCATCAGCGACAAACACTAGAAGAGGCCTACCCTGAACAACGAGCAGTGGAATGGGGCTATTCACGTCACGGCAATACGACACCAAACCCAACCGGTCTAGATTAATGCTTGCTCATTCTTGGCTAGGAAAGCGCTAAGCGGTACACCACCACAGTCGCGTCGTTGTCGCCTCCTCCTGCTCCCTGCGCCATGCACGACCGCAGATCCACCCAAGCCGGGCCTGATGTGGCACGCGCACGCACACACACACAACTTCTCTACACGTGGTCCAACCTGGTGCACGGACTCCCGTGCTTGTGTTCCCACACACAGCCCAGTGCAGTCTGCCTTCAGGTAGGTCCTCCGGCTTTAATGCGCCTTGACGCCGTTCGCCTTCGCGCTCCCGTTGGCGGCACCGTTGGCCGCGCCATTGCTGGCGGCGCCGTTGCTGGCCGCGCCGTTGGCGGGACCTGCGGCCGCCTTGGGCTTGGGGCTGCGCTTGGCCTTGATGAAGGAGCCCAGCACGTTGACCACCAGCATGACCTGTGGTCGCGGTTGTGGGGTGTGTGAGGGGGTGTGGATACCGGCCGGGGTGCGGGGATGCAAAGATGGCAAGAGAAGTGGAGCAGGGCGGGTGGGTTGCGGAACAGAGAAGTCTTGGCGTGGGGGTCGTGGGGCCTGAACGGCCGCGGCTGAACAGCGACACCAACTGGCCCCGCAGCCAGAGCAGCTAGAGCCGCTGTAGCGGTGCGGCATGCCACTGGGTTCGCGGCGCACGCACACACACACACACACACACACACACACACACACCCACACCCACACCCACACACACCCACACCCACCCCCACCCCCACCCCCACCCCCACCCCCCACCCCCACCCCCACCCCCACCCCCACCCCCACCCCCACCCCCACCCCCACCCTCACCCCCACCCCCACCCCCACCCACCCCCACCCACCCACCCACACACACACACACACACACACACACACACACACACACACAGACGCGCGCGCTCACCTTGTAGGGGAAGTAGCCGACGGAGGCGTAGCTGGTCATGCTCTGGTGCCAGTCCAGCAGCTGGGCGGGGAGGCCGGGCGGGAAGCGAGGGGATAGCAATGACGGTTGGGACGCGGATCCAGACACACATCGCGGGTGGTCCCAACAGTGGTCCCAGCAGTGCACGCGGGTAGTGCACGCACCGCACGTGCCACACCAGCCACACGGGCTTTGCCCCTGTCACGACCCCGAGCACCGCATTACCTTGAAACCCCCCTTCTCATCACCCTCGAGCTCAGCCCCCTCCCGCTCGTCTCCCAACCACGGAACCACCGCCGCCGCCACCGCACCCACCCCCGCGCTTCCCACCCCCATCCCCGCCCCCGCCCTGCTCCCCACCTGGAACGCCGCCGCCATGTAGTTGAGCACGAAGGTGGTCCACGCGATCTTGACGGCGCGGTACGGCAGGCTGGCCACCAGCGCCTTGGGCATGTAGCCCTCCGCCTTGTACACCACCTTTTGGGGGTGGGTGGGGGTGAAGGCAGGAGGGGGTTGCAAGAGCGAAAGAATACGAAACACCGCCGAGGTACGCTAGCCCACACTGCACCCCGGCCCAGCAGCCGCCCGCAGCCCCCGCAAGCCTCCAACCCAATGCCCCCGAGCCCTCCCTCGCGCCGGCACCCCTCCCCTCCCCTCCCCTCCCCTCCCCTCCCCTCCCCTCCCCTCCCCTCCCCTCCCCTCCCCTCCCCTCCCCTCCCCTCCCCTCCCCTCCCCTCCCCTCCCCTCCCCTCCCCTCCCCTCCCCTCCCCTCCCCTCCCCTCCCCTCCCCTCTCTCGCGCAATTTAGCTAACGGGGTGGGTCTGTTCGCGCGCGAGCCTGGGTGCCATCCATGACTACCGACAACACCGACGACAACACTGAAGATTCAAGGCTCAAGGGCGCCCGAGACCCACAGGTTAAGGCCACACCACCTCCGCGCTCTGGGTTGGGCTGGTTGGTTCGGGTTATCTTGGTCGTCTCGCTTCTGGTTTCTGGAATGAACTACCCACCCCACCCCTCCCCACCCACGCACCTGCGAGAAGTAGATCCACACGGCGGTGCCGGTGAAGAACAGCACGTAGCCGCTGTACAGGCCGTGCCACACCGCGCTGATGAGCTGCGTGAACAGAAGCGACTGGAAGCCGGGCTTGCGCGGCGGCGCGGGCGCCACCCGCTCGTACACGTAGCTGCGGTGTGGCAGGGGTGGTGGGAGAGGGGTGGTGGGGTGGTGATGGTTGGTGGTGGGGTGGTGGTGGTGGTTGGTGGTTGAATGATGCGTGGACGGGTGGATAAGTGAGGCGAGGGGGAGGAGGTCGGGCGCCGGCCCCAGCCCCAGCCCCAGGGGCCCAGCCCCACGCCCATCACCCCAGCCCCAGCCCGCGGCGTGCCCCAGCCGGTCGCTGCCGCTCACCCGCCTGGACGCGCCCCCCACCCCAAAACCCCAACCCAACCCAACCCACCCCCCGCCCCGCACTGTCCGGCACGCCTGCACGCCTGCACCCACCGGCGCAGGAACACGCCTGTGGCGATGTTCCAGTTGAGCGGCACGTTGCGCGCCGAGTCCGCCAGCCACACGCCCAGGAAGGAGCAGTTGCGGCAGCGGCCCCTGCGCGGAGGGCGGGCGGGCGGGCGGGCGGGAGCTCAGTGGCAGAAGGAAGGGACGACCGCCGCCGCATGGCGGGCCCCACAAGCCCATACGCCGCCCCATCACGTTCGCCCGATGCAGACCGGGCGCCACCGCACAGCCAAACCGCCCGTACAAGCTGTCCGCTCACCCGACCAGCCCCCCAACTGCACCTGCCTGTCCCTTGTCTAGTTTCGCTTGGGTTAGATTGGGCTGGTGTTTACAACCCCCCATCGGCAGTTCACCTATTTACAAAAAACCGTCACATGCACGGCTACCCCCCCCCCCCAAAAAAAACAAAACACTCCCGACCCGCCCCCCGACCCGCCCCCCGACCCGCCCCCCGACCCGCCCCCCGACCCGGCCCCCGACCCGCCCCCCGACCCGCTCCCCTGCCCCTGCCCCCATCTCCCCTCTCACCTTCCCCCTCTCACCTTCCTCCTCTCACCTTCCCCCTCTCCCCTCTCCTCCCTCTCCCCTCTCCCCTCTCCCCTCTCCCCTCTCCCCTCTCCCCTCTCCCCTCTCCCCTCCCCCCCCCGCCCGCCCCACCACTGTGGCTTGCCGTCCGGCCCCCAGCCGCGCCAGTCCAGGCCCGCGAACACGTAGCTGGCCTCAGTGATCTTCCAGGTGAAGTAGTAGCGCAGCTGGTAGACGGCGCCGATGACGCAGAAGGCGCCCACCTTGATGTACAGCGGCTGCGCGTAGTACCTGCGCAGGTACACGTGTGTGGGTGCGGCGTGCGGGTCGGTGGTTGTTGGTGGTGGTTGGGTGGGTGGCTGGTGCGGAGCTGGCTAACCGGCACCGGTTAACCGCCATCGCCGCCATTCCCCGTGCGCCTGCTGGTGCGATACGTCTGCTGCGCTGAAGCCGCTGCAGTGGTTTGCGCGCTTCGCCCCGCGCCGGCCACGCCCCCCGTGCCGCCCAGCCCCCCTGCCGGCCCCCTGCCGGCCCCCTGCCGGCCCTTTGCCGGCCCCCTGCCGGCACCCGTCACCCCCGCCGCCCCCCCAAGCCGCCCCCACCAGTCGGAGTGGTAGTGGTCCATGTTCCAGCCGTTGAGCGTGAGGCCCAGGTACACGCCCATGTGCCACAGCCCCTCCAGCAGCGCCAGAGAGCCGTGCAGCAGCACCGGCGGCATGCGGCGGCCGGGGCCCTTGGGGTCCCACGGCTGCGGGCGGCGGAGGCGGGGAGGCGGGGTGTTAGACAGCACACGGAACGACGACAGTGTGGTGGTTGTGATACAACGCACTTCAGGTCATTGCCCGCGTGGCACAATGGCGGCATCGGGCCCCACGGCTGCGAGTCCCTGCCCTGTCGCTTCGCACTCCGCAGTCCTCCTGCCCCACCCTCTCCCTCCCCCGCCGGTCCAGCCCCTCCCCATCCTGACTTGCGCAGGCCCCTCACCGATGCCGCCCGGGCCGAACACCCCTCCTCCCTCCGCCGCCGCCTTCCCACTCCCCGCTCCCCCCGCGCTTAGTCCTCAACCCTTCAACAGCTGCTCTTCCTCCCACCCGCCGCGCCCCAGCCTCCCGGATCCGTCGGTCACCACTCCATCTGCTGCTCTTCGTGCCCGACGTACCACTTGCAAGCCATCCCATCCTTGCACCCTCCCGCCCAACTCCGTCCTGTCATGTCCGCTTTTACATACATCCTTGCAACCCCCCTGCACCCCATCGCCATCCCATCCTTGCAAGCCCCCTTCCGCCCTGTCCCCCAAACCCACTTCCACCCCCGTACCCCCATCCCTCCCACGCACAGGCCCCCCCGCCCCCCGACCCCCCGACCCCCAGGCCCCCCTCCGCCGCGCTCACCCCCTTGAGCGTCATGAACGCCTTGTAGTCGCTGAACTCGTAGAAGGGCCCCGCCAGCAAGTTGCCCAGCCCGAACAGGTAGCTCACGAACTCCAGCGGGCTGGGAGTGCGCGTCAGCTGGTGCGCAGACTGGTAGGGTGACAGGTCCTGCGGGAGGCGGCAGGGAGGAACGGCAGGGCAGGGCGTGAAGACAAGGCCGGAGGTTCGGCTGGGTTGCGAGCACAGGGCGCCATAGTGGCGTACTGGCTATAGTCCTGACGGCGTGGAAGTCGCTGCCCGCTCCGATGGGCCCGCCAGGTCCGTCACGCTGTTCCGCACAGCGCTGCGCTTTGCGCCGCCCCCCCCCAGCGGACGCCATCGGTCATCCGTACACGCGCCTCTACGCCAGCCGTCTACACTGCTACACTTCTGTGTACCATCTTTGCAACCCCACCCCACCCAGGCCGCCACCAACCCCGCCCTCCCGTCGCACGCTCCGGCTACGCCCTCCAGGGCACACAGCCGCCCCCCCTGGCCTCTGCTCCTCCCCCGCTCCTCCCACGCTCCTCCCCGCCTCCCCTCGCGCACCTCCTTGTTCTTGCGGAAGCTGTCCGCCCGGCACACGCAGATGGAGATGAGCTTCAGCACGGCCACCATGGCGCCGCCTGTGGGGGGCCGTGTGTGTACCATACGTGTGTTAGGCAGACGGATCGAAGCCCGCCGGCTATGTGTGTGCTGTGTATGTATGTGGCAGCGGTGGGCGCGGAGCAGCAACCCGAGTGGCCACTGCAAGACCCCGCGCTCGGCACCGCCACTCGCGTGGGTCCACTCCCACTTGAGCGCCTCGGCCTGCGCCCGCTTTTAGTATTGCAGCCGCCTACAAATATCCCACGCCAGCTCCCAAGCCCCACTCCGCTCCCTCACAACCCGCACCCGAACTACCTGCCCCGTGCCGCCCCATTGCCCCGCGCCGGGCTGCCTGCCTCGCCGCCGCCGCACCCCTCCCGTCTCAGCGGCCTCTGAAAAGTCCACCGCCGCCCACCGCCCACCGCCCACCGCCCTCCGCCCGCCGCCCGCCGCCGCACCGCCGCACCGCCGCACCGCCGCACCGCCGCACCTGTGAAGTCCATGTTGCCGGTCTTCCAGGACTCGCCGCTGGCGTTCACCACGTGCCTGCGTGACGCGGGGGTTGCGTTGCGGGTTGCGCTGCGGGTTGCGTTGTGGGTTGAGTTGTGGGTTGAGCTGTGCTGCGTGGCCATAGGCCAGGAGTTGTGCTCGCTACGAGCGCCAGAGCAAGAAGCTTCGTGCCGCACACGGCTTCGTTGCCGACGAGCACGTCCGGCACTGTCACTGCCCGACACAACGGACTGACACCAGTGGCCCACGCGGCGTGACGCCGGGGCGATGACTCACAGGTAGATGAGGTAGGGAAACACGGTGCACCAGGCGATGGCTCCCGCGCGCCGGGGCGCCAGCAGCATCGCTAGGTACGCGGCCACGGCCATCGGCAGCACATGCATGATGCTGCTGCCGAAGGGGTAATAGATGATCAGGATGCCCGTGACCAGCGCGTACAGGTGACGCACTGCAGTCAGAACACAGGTATTTGGGTCGACGTGAGCAGCGGGGGCGTGCGCGTCACCCTGATGGGCCGCCAGAATTTAGGCGCGATCACCCTCTGACCTGCCCGCTCTTACGTGTGGGCTTGCGGAATAGCCTCACGCCAGCGACGAGAATCACGCTAGCGAACAGGGCAAGCGTGAACCTGAACTGGGAGAGCGAGAGGCCCACAATCCCTGATGCACTCTCCTCCCACGCCATATGCGGGATCAGGTTGTGGTTCGCCGAAAGGAGCTCCTGGAACTGCAGGTGCGCCTTATAGATAGGCTCCGTGAAAGGCTCTGCCAGCGTCGAGACTTGGTCGACGACGGGCGCTGCATGTGCTGCTACCTGCGCGAGCAGCGCCCGCGCCTGTGCCTCCACCTGCTCCATTTCTCTTCAAGTAGCGCCACACAAGGGCGCAGCCCCTAGTGTAAATCCAAGTCGCAGCGCGAGGGGCTGGCGTGGGCGTTTAAGCCAGGCAAAACGCTTGCGGACTGAACAAAAGGCGCTGCGAGTTACTACCCTATGCGACCGCTACCTGTTATGAGCGTATTTCGACGAAACAGCATCGTCGTTGCGGCCCTTCAGCGGCTTTGTACGGTCTTTCCATGCACACGCGGCCCTCAAAAGGCGCTCCCCCTCGGATTTGGTCCCCGATGCCCCATCCTGCCCCATCACCGTCGCGTGAGTCCCGTTGGTGCACGGTGTGCATCGTCACGCAAGGATTACATATGAGGGATTACTTCTCCACGAGCAGCCGACAATAACTATATCCCCTGCTACCGGTAGATGCCATCCGCTTCACCTCCTCTCGCACCTTCAGCCTGATTCAGTAGCTGGATACGTACCGTATCTATCCGTCCACGCTTGAGCGTGTTCTGGGTGTGGTAGGTTGTCTTCGCCTAGTGCACACATAAGCCCCAGCATCAATGGGACCCGATGGTGCATCTGTACAGATGGAGGGGCCGCCTACGTCGCCCCGCGCTGAGCCACGCGCAGCGTCCACGCTACTACGCCGCTGCAGCACTGTTGCGCCGACGGCCAGTACCGTATCTGCTCAGGTCTGTCAAACTTTGACCTGGGATGTTTGACACGGCATCGTGACGGCGTTGCACCCCTATGCGGCACTGGGCCGGGGTTGACGTAGGCCGAGTGGGTCTGCAGTGTAGTACGGCGCGTGCCATCCGGGGGGGTGCACTTCCCCGGCCAAACCCGCACGTGGACAAAAACTCCCTCAGCTTGTTTGAAAACTCGTCCCTGTGATCCCACCCCGGCCCCGCACTCGCTGCCGCCCGCCGCTACCATGTACACCGCCGACACCGCCCCCGGCCAGCTGCAGCACCGCATACCATGAAGATTCAGCCTGAGCCGCAGCCGCAGCAGCTCCGCGCGCAGCCCGCCCCAGCAGCCATGCCACTCCACGCGCAACGGCCCACGCCCCCGCGAACCACCCCCGACGCCCCGTTCACCGGCGCCTACCCTCGCTTCCACCTGCCGGCGCCCCTCAACCTCCGCCCCCTGGCCCACTACACCCACGAGCACGTACAGAGCCGCACCAACCTCGCCGTTCTGCGCACTGGCGTCTGCCGTTTGTACACAGGAGCCGTGTGGTGGCCTTCCCCAGCCTCGTGGGCGACCTCTTCGCTCGCACCGGCGTGTGCCCGACCTGCGCCTTCCGCCTGCAGCAGCTCCTGCTCCAGCCCGCCGTCACCAGCGCCAGTACGCCGGCTACTGTCACGTCTGCTGGGAGGCCGGTCGCCGGCACGCCATCGACACCGACCTCGGCGCGGCGCCCAGCCTGCTCACCACCCTCAGCAGCCCGCCGTGCCTGACCGCGCCGCCGCCGCCGGCCGCCGTTGTGCCCTTCCACCACACGGCCATTCCGGCATACCCCGGCGCCGGCCCCATCTCCCCGACCACCTCCTCCTCCATGCCTCCTCCCCCCGTTGCCAACACGTCCGCCGCCGCCGGCACCCCTCCGCCGCCCTTCAACCCCTACACCGCCGCGCCACACGCGCCGCAGCCGCAGCACCCCTACGCCTACGCTGCTACGCCCGCACAGCACACGTACGGCCCCGCGCAGCAACCGCCTCCACAACCCCTCGGCGCCGCCTACCCCCAGCAGCCACTACGGCCGCCTGCTGCGCCGTACCGCCATGGCCACCCGTAGCGGCCACCGCGCACAGCGCCGCGCCGTCTACGCTGGTGCCCGGGACTGCGCCACCCGGATTCACGCGGCGCGTGCACTTATTCGGCGGCCGATGCCGCGCGCATCACAGCCCGCCGACCTGCAGCACGCAGAGACCCACCCCGAGGTCCTGCGAAACCGCGTGGTGCACACGCAATGCAACCTGCGCCGGCGCTCCGTCGCCCGACTCGGTGCCGCTGGCATGCTAACCCTTGTGCTCGCCTTCTGTTCCATCTTCCGCCTCTCGCCGCCCGCCGCCCCACCACCCGCACCCCTGGCCGTCGCTCCCGGCCCCGCCCTCTCCCCCACTACCCCTCCTGCTCCCCCCGGACCCGGCCCCACCCTGGGATCCGCCGCCGCCCTCCACCCTACCGGCCCTGGCCCCGCCGCCAACCCCGCCGCCAACCCCGCCGCCGCCCCTGCCGCCGCCGCCCCCACCGTCGCCGGTCCGGACTTCCCCACGCTCCCCCTGCCATCGTACCGCGCCGACGGCATCATCTACGGCATCACCTTCGCCTCTGACCCCCATGCGCGCGTCTACATCGGCAGCACCATCCACAACCTGGTCATCCGGCTGCATGGACACATCGCTAGTGCGCGTCACGCCCACACCGCCGCTGAACCCCACATCCGGCCACTCCTCCGCGCCATTCTCACCCACGTCCGGTACGCATGTCATGTATGCCCACCGCATAACCCACGCGACAACGCTGTGCCAGCTTGGAAGTCCTGGTCACGCCGCTTTGAGCGCATCTCAACGTGGCCCGCATC
Organism: Chlamydomonas incerta; assembly: GCA_016834605.1. Taxonomy (NCBI): domain Eukaryota; kingdom Viridiplantae; phylum Chlorophyta; class Chlorophyceae; order Chlamydomonadales; family Chlamydomonadaceae; genus Chlamydomonas; species Chlamydomonas incerta. Next base: position 166,053 of record JAEHOC010000096.1, read on the forward strand.
GCCCGCGCCCTTGACACCTCGCCACCACCCTTAACCGCCTCCCACGGCCCCGCCTCCGCCTCCGCCTCCGCCTCCGCCTCCGCCTCCGCCTCCGCCTCCGCCTCCGCCTCCGCCTCCGCCTCCGCCTCCGCCTCCGCCCCTCCGCCTCCGCCTCCGCCTCCGGCCTCCGCCTCCGCCTCGCCTCCGCCTCCGCCTCCGCCTCCGCCTCCGCCTCCGCCTCCGCCTCCGCCTCCGCCTCCGCCTCCCCGCCTCCCGCCTCCGCCTCCGCCTCCGCCTCCGCCTCCGCCTCCGCCTCCGCCTCCGCCTCCGCCTCCGCCTCCGCCTCCGCCTCCGCCTCCGCCTCCGCCTCCCGCCTCCGCCTCCGCTCCGCCTCCGCCTCCGCCTCCGCCTCCGCCTCCGCCTCCGCCTCCGCCTCCGCCTCCGCCTCCGCCTCCGCCTCCGCCTCCGCCTCCGCCTCCGCCTCCGCCTCCGCCTCCGCCTCCGCCTCCGCCTCCGCCTCCGCCTCCGCCTCCGCCTCCGCCTCCGCCTCCGCCTCCGCCTCCGCCTCCGCCTCCGCCTCCGCCTCCGCCTCCGCCTCCGCCTCCGCCTCCGCCTCCGCCTCCGCCTCCGCCTCGCCTCCGCCTCCGCCTCCGCCTCCGCCTCCGCCTCCGCCTCCGCCTCCGCCTCCGCCTCCGCATCCGCCTCCGCCTCCGCCTCCGCCTCCGCCTCCGCCTCCGCCTCCGCCTCCGCCTCCGCCTCCGCCTCCGCCTCCGCCTCCGCCTCCGCCTCCGCCTCCGCCTCCGCCTCCGCCTCCGCCTCCGCCTCCGCCTCCGCCTCCGCCTCCGCCTCCGCCTCCGCCTCCGCCTCCGCCTCCGCCTCCGCCTCCGCCTCCGCCTCCGCCTCCGCCTCCGCCTCCGCCTCCGCCTCCGCCTCCCTCCGCCTCCGCCTCCGCCTCCGCCTCCGCCTCCGCCTCCGCCTCCGCCTCCGCCTCCGCCTCCGCCTCCGCCTCCGCCTCCGCCTCCGCCTCCGCCTCCGCCTCCGCCTCCGCCTCCGCCTCCGCCTCCGCCTCCGCCTCCGCCTCCGCCTCCGCCTCCTCCTCCGCCTCCGCCTCCGCCTCCGCCTCCGCCGCCGCCTCCGCCTCCGCCTCCGCCTCCGCCTCCGCCTCCGCCTCCGCCTCCGCCTCCGCCTCCGCCTCCGCCTCCCGCCTCCGACCCCATCCCCAGCGCCATACTGGAAGCTCCCTGTATGCCGCCCCAACGCGACTTCGCCACACGCAACTGGGCCCGCCGCCTCGTGGTGGTCTACCGCCACTGCGCGCGGGTCGTGTGGCCCTGCCTGATCTGACCTGCACAAACCTTTGCGGACCTACAAGCCTCCACAGTGCACCTTCAGCGCATGCTCATTGCCCTGCGCCGGCCCACTGGCCACTGCCCTGCGCCGGCCCTGCGTCCGGCCCACTGCCATCCATCGTGACGCCACTGCAGCCGACCTCCCCACCCTGCACCATGTCCTCACAGCCGCCCACGCCGCCGCCCGTCGCCACCAACTTAATGCCCGCCTTGCTACGCCCTTGGTCCTACGCCTCCCTGCCGTGCTCCAAGCTCATCTCACCAGCGACGCTGCCGCCGCCCTTCTCGCCACGCCCGGTGTCGACCAATTCATGCCCGACGGCATGGCCGCCGTCGCCGCCGTCACCTTCCTCTTGCCGCTGTCTCTGCGCCATGCTCATTGCAATGCCGCCAGCGCCAGCCGCCACTCCACCGCCGCCTCTGATTGATGCACTTGCCACCTATTCCCCCTGGGTGCCCTCACCTCTATCACCCCCATCTGGTCGCCGACCTCACCGCCTCCCCCTTCTACACCCCTATCTTCCCCGCCGACTACACTGCCCGCATCCGCACGGTCGCCACCATGCTGCAGCCGATCGGCCTCGCATCAAGCCCGACCGGCCGCCTGCTGTCAACTACGGCACTGGCAAATGCCACAAAACCCCTTCGCCTTCCGCTACATCACTGCGTCGCCTAGCATCGCCACCACCGACGCTGCCGTCGTCCTCACCAGCTTCCTCCGCGCCCTGGACAGCTCCTTGCCGGCCCTTTATGCGCACGTCATGCCGGCCATGCTGCTGCGGCCGTGGCATGTGCGCGGCACCTTCGTCTCCGCCAGCCTGCTCCGTCACGCCTCCCTCGCTCCCCGGCCCATCAACCCGCTTCCCCACGCCGGCATCACCCGCTTCGCCCCGACGCCCCCCACACCCACCACTCCGGCGCCTGCCCAGCCCGCCGCCGACTTCCCCTGCGCCGTGTGCGGCCGTACGGCTGACGTGACTGGTTTCTCTGGCTCCCCGACCTGCCTCCTCGGCGTCCACGGCGCCTGCCTGCGTCCGTCACTCACCACCACCGACATTGCCGCCCTGACGACGTGGTACTGTCCCGTCCACGCCCCCGGTGTGCCGCCTTCACCCCAGCCTCCGGCCCAGCCTCAGCCTCAGCCCCGGCCCCAGCGCTCGCCGCCAGCCGCCGCCCCGCCCGCCTCGGCAGACCCTCCGCGCGCTGCCACGCGCCTGCTCACCGCCAACTCCCTCACCTCCGGCCGCGTTCCCCGTTACCCCGCGCCTGACCCCGGGCCCGCCATCGCCACCGTCACCTATGCCGCCGCCGCCACCCTCGCCCACCTCCTCCCTGGCCCTCTCACTGCGCCCGCCGTCTGCACGTACGACGTCGCCTAGTCAACCTCTTCTCCCTTGTCCTCGGCCACCTCCACCCTGGCGCCGTTGGCCTCCTCTTCTACCCGTACAACCGCGCCGCCGACCCCCTCTGGCCCACCACTGCTGACTGCAACCGGCGCTCCAACCCCGACCCGCCTGCTGGCCCCGGCCGGCGTGCGGCCCCGGCGCCTCATCCCTTTCGCGGCTTTGACCAGCACGGGCGCTATCACATGTGGACGGTCGACGCCCTGCGCACCGTCCTACAAGCCCTTCTCGCCAACGCCTTCACCTCGTACGGTAGTGCGGTCAGCACTACCGGCACGCGAAGCGAGCAATCCTGCGGAAACAGTATAGCAATTATATTGGTACACAAGTGAAGTTTGTGCACTGGCTCCTAGAGCCTCTCTGGGTCTCTCTGGGCGGGTCGCCATCGCAGCTTCTTATACAGTAGTTGATGCATTTGTTGTGCAGGAATATTAATGTAAACAACTCATGAGGTCGATCTGCAGCGATTTCACTGCATCAGTGTCGTCAATACATCGACCAGCAACGGGCCCAGTCTCTGCCTTATAAGTTCTGACAAACTTATGCAGCGTATACCAACTGTAACGACGATTTAAGTATTCCGGAGTTCGCGGCGGCCGACCGTCTTTCGTGTCAATGTGTGCTTGCAGGAAGCACTCCCTTTTATCATGAATCTCAATCAGCAGCTTGAGTTATCAAACAAGGAGTTCGTGGAAACATCTGCACAGCTAGCACAGGCTCGCCAGCAAAGGTTGCAGTCCTTGGACAATGAAAAAGCCCAGGCGGCGCTGGACGATGACATCAAGCACTTGAAGAAGACTTTGAGGCGAATCCAGCAGTACCGGCTCCGCGTGCTGGAGCTGGCCAAACCCATCGGCAAGTCTATCTTCCAAGTCTCCCGTCAACTCCTGCCAACTGACGCTCGCATCGCGCGTTCTTCTGAGACCGTGTGTTTTCGCTGCACTGATGAACTGCCTCCCCCGCACGCAGGCAGCGCCCCGCTGCTGGCAACGGCAGCAAGCCCCCACCTGCCTGGCAGCGCGTCCAGTACCCGCAACGCGTCAAGCGCCCGCAGCGCGTCAAGCGCCCGCAGCGCGTCAAGCGCCCGCAGCGCTGCTGGTGGGTGTTGAGAGCCTTGGGAATGGTCATTGATTGGGGTTGGCTTACCGGCAGCCTCACGCACATACATCGCAGCCACAGTCTCACGAGCAAGAACTCATTTCGCTGCTTCTTTCACGTTCTTTTTGCTGGAATCGCCTTCCGCTGTGCCTGCACTCGACAGGAGGCACAGAGGGGGCAGCATCACAGTCGGCGCGTGTGCCTAACACGGCAAACCCGCAGATCCCCTCCAGCACGCGCAGCCAGCCTGGGCTGAGCCTGGGCGCCAACTCGTCCCGAGGTGAGGCGCGCGTGCCCTGCACTCCTGCATGACTTGGCTGCTGTACGCATCCGCGCAAGAGGGTCCATTCGCGCTCAGGAACTAGCTAGGTCAGGGTGAAGTATGTATGGGGCAGCGACTGAAATACGGGCAGAGGTGCCTCCGCGGCAGGCCGTTGCTCGTCAGGAATCGCTCCGATTCACCCTACCCGAGGTCACACTTTGTGATAGATCTGGTGCACGTGAGCTGGCTGCAGTACAACTCGTCCTGTCTCATCACCAGTAACCGACTACGAGGTGCCCGCTGCATGCCCTGCCGCACAGGTGCCAACTCGCGAACAGCACGCGAGTCAATAATAGGTGGGTTGCGTTCCTCTTGCTTACCCGCTAGTCAGATAGGAGCACGCGCAGGAAGTTTGCAGTGGCAGTAGATCATTCTGTGTGGGCATCGCGCGCAGCTGCTGGATGCACACGCCAAGCTCTCTGTAAACTGCATGCTTTTAAGTTCAGAACCCGCGAGCCAAGAACCCACGTTTACATATAAGTTGATACCTACCTACGCGTGCTGCTAATCTGCGGTGGAATATATTGTCCAGACGTGGCGACCCGGCAGCGGCAGGACCAAAACCAAGTGGCGGCTGCTGCGGCTGCTGCGCAGCAGCAGGCGGCGCCGCAGTCATCGCACGCGCCACAGGTGGCAAAGGCGGCACAGGACGCTCGGACGGCAACGGACCTCTTGCTGGGACCTGCAGCCGTGACTTGGCTGCTTGGAACAGACCGCTGGTGGGGGTCGGTCATCAAGGAGAAAAGCTCCTGACTCCTGCTGGCCATCATGCGCCTGGGCGTACTGGCGGCAGCGATGGCTTTCATCCTCACAGCCGCAGCAGACCCAGCGCAGGTGGCGCTGAACAGGGTAGCGGTCGGCAGCGGCACGTTGGCGGCCATCCTCCTGTCCCCGTTTACACTGGGGCAGATCACGCTAATGCTAGTGCTGGGATTTACGGGAAAGCCGGCTGCGCGCTTTGTTGCGCTGCTGTATGCGTGCGGAGTGCCATTTGTCGGGTACACGGTTGTGGCCACTGCGCTGACATTCCGCGCTGGGAGTAGTGATCGGGGCACAAAGATGCAGGCGCTCCGGGACGTGCCGGAAGCTGCGTTGGCGTTGATGGCGGCGCTGGTATTGGCGGGCGCTGCATGCGGCGTAACGTTCCTGGCGGATGAGCACGTGCTTGAGTGCTCAGCGGTCGGGATGTCGCTGCTGTGGAGGCGGCGCACTGCCGCGGTCCAGCCGGAACCCAATGTGCAGCCCGGCGTCCAGGAGGCACGGCCGCATGCCTGTTAAAATGGGTGGGTAGATGTATGGCTGTATGTATGGTAGCAAGGTCATCATGGATAAATGAACAATGGAGGAGGGGAACGCAAGGCGGTTGCACGTGTGACACTGTGCATGTATGGACTCGCTAGCGTTGCAGGCATCGGCGCTGCCGCTGCATGTGCTGCCATAACCTGGTCATGCGGTAATAATATGCAGAATTACTGGCCCCTAATACATCGCAATTTCATAAATTGCGTCTGAAGGCGTTGTACCATGATTGCAAATTACAAAGATAAAAGGAGGTAAAACACAGGGTGGCGCGTGCCTGAGGATGTTTGCATGCCGTGGAAGGACGTACTAGCTATACATGCTCTAGACAGTCGGAGCTAGCCACCCCCAGGCCTTGGGGTGCCAGATTATGTGGCGGAGGGCGCCAAACATTATCGTAACGGTATTTATGATTGCGGATTATAAGAAGGGGACAGTGTAAACACCGTCATGGCACAGGGGAACTACCGCACCAAAGAGCGCAGAGCACAACACCAGACAAGACACAACCATAACACAATACAAGACTAGGCATACCAGGCCGAAGTCTACTCGCATGCAGTCTAGCGTCAGGAGACGAAATCGCAGGGGCACACTCAGATCGTCGCAAGGCGAAACCCAACATACAGCGTGCCACAATCTTGTGCCAAAGGCACGTACCGGTCCTGGCCCGAAGGGTGAAGGCCCGTCTGTGGGCAGCGCCCAACAGGGCTCGTATCTTATCTTTGGGGGAATGTCTGGGCCAGACATTCCGGGCCCCTGAAGTTGAACTTTTATGTCCAGGGGGCAGACTTTAGGGCACAAAAAAGTCCAAAAGCCGGGGCACGCCACGCCGCGCCCGACTTTTTATGTGCACGGCCAGACATACGCGCCCCAGCCCAATGTCTGGAAAACGGCCAAAATGGCCGTTTAATGTCTACAGACATTAAGATACGAGCCCTGGCGCCCAATACGGCAAAGGTCTCGTGCCAAAGCATTGTGTCTCAGGGGAGGTCCTGTTGTGTCTGGTCCATGCCCGAAGGCCAACACAGGGCAGCGCCCTTACTACAGTCTCACACACGCGCACGACCAGCACAAGGAAACGCAACCACCCACACACAGCCACAGTACCAAGAGACGAGCACCACCAAGCAAGGAGGCAGGGGACTGGGGGCCGGACACGCAACAGGCGGTGGCGGCAGGCCGCGAGCTGTGCAACCAAGCACCCAGCCACACATTCCCCACGGCCAGCGGAGGCACACACAGCATGCAAACCAGGAGGCGACCGGATGGGGCGGGCCGCCCGCCACCTGACAAACGCACCGGCAAACCCCCACCAAACCGACAGCATCATGAAGTCCGACACGCGGCAGTGGACAAGTCGAGACGCAAACAAGTCCCGGGGGCCCAGCCCGCTCCACGCCGTTAAGCAAGGCCCGGGGCAGCGCCCCACACACGCAGTCCTGGCCCGAAGGCCCACCACAGGGCAGCGCCCCGAATTCTGCTTAGAGAAAGAGGTTACATGTGGATGACAGACATGGACGCGCCAGGGCTCCAAAACCGCTGACTCGAGGAGCAAGGAAACCCCGAATGAACCCCCCCCTGGGTTGCTACGGCTTTTGCGGGTGCGATGGAACAGTGCAAAGCGGGGCAAGTGATGTTGCGCCCTTCCTGCGGAAGCTCGCCCAGTGCCGGCCTTCTTAGCGGCTGTGGAGACCTTCCGCGCAGGCCCTGGTCAGCACCTGAACCTGGATGACGTGGTACTGCTGCCAGTGGGCGATCGCCCACGCCCACGCCGTCGGTGGCGTGCCGCACCCATCGGCCTGCCTGCTGCTGCCGGTCGCGGCGGCGGCCGTGCGCTGGCTGACGCTGCGGGTGTGCCCGCTACTGCCGCCGCCTTTGCTGGGTCTGGCGCCATTGGCGACGCTAGCGACGGCAGTGACGGTGGCGACGGCAGCAGCAACATTGGCACCCGGGTGGATCCGGCCCCCCCCGATGCCCCATCCTGCCCCATCACCGTCGCCTGAGTCCCGTTAGTGCACGGTGTGCATCGTCACGCAAGGATTACATATGAGGGATTACTTCCCCACGAGCAGCCGACAATAACTATATCCCCTGCTACCGGCAGATGCCATCCGCTTCACCTCCTCTCGCAGCGTCAGCCTGATTTAGTAGCTGGATCCGTCCACACTTGCGCGTGTCTGGGTGTGGTAGGTTGTCTTCGCCTAGTGTGCACATAAGCCCCAGCATCAATGGGACCCGATGGTGCATCTGTACAGATGGAGGGGCCGCCTACGTCGCCCCGCGCTGAGCCACGCGCAGCGGCCACGCTACTACGCCGCTGCAGCACTGTTGCGCCGACGGCCAGTACCGTATCTGCTCAGGTCTCAATGTAGATCACTTGGCCCAGGACCTTCTTGGGCTTCTGTTTGGGGGCGCATACGGGGGCCCGGGCGGGGGGAGGGGGGGGGCAGCGCAGGCGGAGGAGGATGTGAAGACACGAGCAGAGGAGCACTGCCTCGCACACTTGCCCGTATGGCCCGTGTGCTCCAGGACCAGACACAGTCTCCCATGGGCACTCGACCCTGGCCACCCCTCCCATGGGCACTCGACCCTGGCCACCCCTCCCATGGGCACTCGACCCTGGCCACCCCTCCCATGGGCACTCGACCCTCGCCACCCCTCCCATGGGCACTCGACCCTGGCCACCCCTCCCATGGGCACTCGACCCTCGCCACCCCTCCCATGGGCACTGGCCGCCATGCGCACCGTACGGCCCAACATCCCGCCGCTCCTTGTTTGACGCGGCCTCCAGAAACCCGCACAGTTAGCACGCGACACTGCTTCCTCTTCCCCCCCCCCCGCCGCCCCACCATCAGCTTGACGCCCACGAACGCGGTGGAGTAGCCGTCGTTGGCGACGGACACCAGCTTGCAGTCCTCGGCGTGGGACAGCGCCAGCATCTTGCCGCACACACGGCCGTCCACGCGGTCCTGCCAGCCGCTCACCTCCTGCGAGCGGGGCGCGGAGCGGGGCGGGGCAGGGGCCTCAGTGGCGCGGTGTGGTAGGGTGTGGTGGGAGTGGTGCAAACGCGGCTGCACTTTGTGGCAGTGGCTTGGCGGCGGCTGCAACCGAGCTGCAAAGGGCTGCACCGCCTGGCACCGCTGCAGTGACACCGGTGGAACGTGGCAATGCACGGCCGGCAGCGCGGCGCGCACACACACCTTGGCGTTGGGCGGCGTGAAGCGGATGTTGCCGATCACAAACGTCCACCCGTCTTCGTCAAGGTCAGCGGCAGTCTGCGGGCAGTGGCGTGTTGGGCGGGCGCGGGGAGTGGTGGGGAGCAGGGGGGGGAGCAGGTAAAGCGCCGAGGCTGCCACGATCGGGTAGCGGTTCGGGCCCGCCTGAGACACGACTGCTTCCTCAGGAGGTAAGCTAGACACCTCGATGTTCCAAATGTTGCACTCCGTTCGTCGCCATTGCTCTCCTCGGCAACTTGCCTTGAATGAAGCGCCCTCGAGACGCATCAGGGCGGCATCCGCAGCAGCGTCCTGGGCGAATGCGCCATTCGCACTGAACGTCGCAGCGAGCGCTGCCATGGCCAGCACAGACCACACAAACTTGCTACCGACGCGCATGGTATTGATTGGGACGGGACTTGCCAAAAGGCAGGGGCAGTGGAATCGAGGTCGATGTCTACGATGTCTGGGCGTAGCGGGCGGCGCACAAGTGTGGGGTCCCAGGCAGGCTCCGTATGTATGAATGTGTGGGTGCAAGTCGCAATATATTGCTCGCGCGATGTACGAGCCGATGCGGGCCGGGCAACGGCCGCAACCGTGACATGACCCGCGACATCCGAACTGCCTAATGCCCGCTGCCAAGCCCGCATTCACCCCCTCCCCCAACAGCCGCAGAGTTGCTAGAGAGTCTGCATCAGGTAAGCGTGGGGGCGTGCGGCTGAGTCCACGTCTGAGGGGGAGACCTGCTAAGACCAGCACGCCCCCAGCTGCAGCTGTGTCGTGCTGCAAAGGCTACATAGCTCCGCATCCTCGGCCTGTCTCTGCCGCACGACCACCGACACTGAATCCTGGGGCTCAAGCCTCGGGGGTGCTGCCGGGGTCCGCGGTGCGAACATAGTCAGTCAGGGGGCGCAGCACACGGATGGCAGCGGCAGCCTTGGCGGCATCAACACAGCGCCTTGCGCTTCGTATCCATGCACTTGCATCCGTGGGCTGGCACGATTCCAGATCGTGGCACGCAGAGCGGGTGAGCGTTGGGAGTGGTTAGTTGGTACGCCGGACTAGCCTTCCCCGGCGGGGACCCCCCAGGGCCCCGGTCAGGAGCAGCCCAACACGTCAATGCCATGGCGTCTAGTCCCGCAGCGCCCACAGCTTTCCTTGGTGGGCATTGCCGCCGCCACAGCAAGTCGATTGTTTGGGGCTGGCCAGTATCGTCAGGCGCGCGGACCGAGGCGAGTGGCACCGAACCGAACCGAAGCCAAGGGACCGGCCGTGCGGAGGGGATTCCACCGGGACCGACGGCAATGTGCGTGCTCAACCGAAGCCAGGGATGGGTATAGACGTCATTTATAATATGGAAAGTGCGCGCTGCACTGTCAAACTCGTAGAGTTGACAGTCTGCGGTGCAACACCCATCATTCGCCCGCGCCACTGCTTCCTCGCGTCCACCAAACCCAAACACCTCAACTTAAAGTTGTAGGCTGCAGTCATATTCATGCAAAGAAAGCTACGCGCGACAAGCAGGCAGAAAACACGCTGCACTGCATGGGGCGAAAGCGTGCAGTCGTGGGGCGTGGTGTTTGCCGCATGTTAAGACCCGCGCCGTCGAATTGTTCCAGTTGTTTACACCTTGTGCTTTTGTGTGACGTCAGTGCATAAAAGTAGGGGAAATGGCCGCTATGCAGTCGCTTCGTTCGGCCAAGTCGGTCGCTTCTGTCCGCAGCGAGGCGCAGGTGCCTGCCGCCGTTCAGCCTCGCGCTGTGGCCAAGCCTCTTCTGGCCGGTCGCCCCGCGGTCGCTGACTGCTCGTCGCTGCTTGTCGGGTGAGCACGAAAGGCTGGCGGCCGCGACGATCGCCGACACGCCCTAACGCCACCGGCCCACATTGCACCTCGCAGTCGCGCCACTCGCCAGATGCTGCGCGCCACCGCCGCCCCTCCCTCGCCCTCGTCGAGCTCGGCGACTGGCAAGGGTGAGCGACTGGCCACAAGGGCTTTGGGCCATGGAAATAGAAGCTTTGGCGACTTTTCGCTGTGGGGCCAGAACCGCGCCAACATCCATGCGATAAGGCAATTGACGTTGTACTTGTTGCATTGCAGCCTCCACCGGCAAGCCGCGCGCCCTCATTTCGCTGTCCGACAAGACCAACCTGGACATGCTCGTCAAGGTGCGCCAAACGAGTGGGCGTCGCTGCCCTTTGTCCACGCCAAAACCTCCATATGGGTGATAACAACGCAACCGCGTGCGGTCCTGCCATCCGCAGGGCCTGAAGGAGCTGGGCATCGAGATTGTGTCCACCGGCGGCACTGCCACCACCATCGCCAACTCGGGCGTGCCCTGCACCAAGGTCGAGGACGTCACCGGGTTCCCCGAGATGCTGGACGGTGGGTAGCTCCGGACAGGGTGGAGCGCGGGCGGGTGCTAGGGGCTGAGGGCGAAGGGAGGAAGCAGCCGGGCAGGGAGTGTGAGGGGGTGGCGGCCTGGCGTGGAGGATGTTGCATGCTTCCGCAGGCCCTGCACCCTGACTTTGTCCCGGCAGGTCGTTGCCGAAGCCCCCACCCGCCCCCACCTAGAAGAACCGTGGCACCACGTCATCTGCCACCGCCACCCCAACTTTAACCACCCTAGACCGGCCACAGCGGCGACCTGCCTCCCTTCCCTCACCCCTCCCTTCCCTCCCCCCCCCCCCCCTCCACCCACCCTCCCCGTCCCCCCTCTCCCCATGTCCTGCCCCCCCTGCCCTCCAGGCCGCGTCAAGACGCTGCACCCGGCTGTGCACGGCGGCATCCTGGCCATCCGCGACAAGCCCGAGCACATGGCCGCCATCGCGGCGCACAACATCGGCACCATCGACCTGGTGAGCGGGGGGCCGCAGGGGGGGGGTGGGGATGGTGGGGTTGGGGTTGGTGGAGGGCAGTGGGGGTGGTAGGGGAGAGTCGGGAGCGGGACGTGGAAGAGGGCGAGCGGGGAAGCGGGGCAGGGAGGCCGGCAGTCCGGGCATGTCTACCGGGGCGGTGCCACTGCTGCCCCTGTGGCTGCTGCCGCCAGTACTGCACCCTCTCGCTGACGCCCTCGTTGCTTCCCCTCCCACCCCACCCCCCATCCCCCACCCCCAGGTCATCGTGAACCTGTACCCGTTCCGCAAGACGGTGACCGCCACCCCCGCCCCCGCCTTCGAGGTGGGCGTGGAGAACATCGACATCGGCGGCCCCGCCATGATCCGCGCCGCCGCCAAGAACATGGCGCACGTGGCGGTGGTGGTGGACCCCGCCGACTACCCCGAGCTGCTGGAGCAGGTGCGGGCGGGGAAGGGGGGGGCGTGGGGGGGGAGTCTGTGGGTGTGTGCGTGTGTTTGTGGTGGTGGGGGGGGTGTAAGGGTTCGGCAAGGCAGAGAGGAGAGGAAGGTTTGGGTGCGCGGGTGAAGGGTGAAGGGGCGGGGCCGGGGCCGGGAGCGGCACGGCGACAACAGAGAAAGAAGGGCGCCAAGAGGGGAAGGGGCACGGGCGGCAGTCCAAAGGCTGTGGCAAGGGGGGGCATCGATGCTTGGGGAAGGGGAGCGAGGTGCACAACGGCTGGAGCGGGGACGGGCGTACCTGTGGGGGCGGTTGTTGGAGCTGGCCCTCGGGAGGGAGCGGGACGATGGCACACGTGCAGGCGAGGGTCGGTGCTGACGTCCGCCCTCCAACGCCACGTTCCTGTCCTTTACCCCGCAGCTGAAGAAGGGCTCTGGCTCCGCCGAGTTTGCTGAGTTCCGCAAGCGCCTGGCGTGGAAGGCCTTCCAGGTGGGGCAGGAGCAGCGGGAGGAGGGCAGGAGGCGGAGGGGGAGGAGCGGGAGGAGCGGGAGGAGGAGGGGGAGGGGGAGGAGGAGCGGGACGAAGAGGGGGAGGCAAGGGGAGACAGGGGGAGCAGGAGGCACAGGCAGGGCAGGGCAGGGCAGGGCGCGTCACTGAGTGGCGCAGCGACTTGCGGTGATTGGCGCAGCAGCTGGAGCGGGAGCACTCGATGAGACGGGCTAGGGCGCCAAAGGACGCCGAGGGCTGAAAAGAAACGTGGTGGTCGGCTGACCGCTTGGAGAGACGAGGGGCGAGGCAGCACAGCGCCACACAGCACAGCACAGCACACCACACACGAGGGGCCCTTTCCTGTCCCTCACCCTCCCTCCCACCTCCCTCCCACCTCCCTCCTCCTCCCCTGCCCCCTCGCAGCACTGCTCCAGCTACGACGCGCAGGTGGCGGAGTGGCTGTGGAAGCAGGTGGGCAGCGGCCCCGCGCCGCAGATGACGGTGCCGCTGCAGCTGGAGGCCACGCTCCGCTACGGCGAGAACCCGCACCAGGTGGGAGGCGGACAGGGGAGGGGAGGGGACGGGAGGGAAGCGGACGGGACCGGCAGGCCCAGCGGGCAGCGAATGCAGGGCGGGAGGGTAGCGGAGAGGAGAGCAGGGGAGGGCAGGCTGAAGGTGGGGGCTGGGGGGAATGGCGGAGTGAATTGGAGGCCTGAGCCTGGGGAGGGGCGGGGGGAATCGGCCGGTGGCGCAGCAGCCCCACCTCCCGCAGCGGGCACCATGAAGAGCGCCTCGCTCCATCCTCCAGTGTCAAACCATCCATCTCGCCACCTTCCCTTACACCTCACCTCCTCCTTCTCCTCCTCCCCCCCTGCCCCCAGGCCGCCGCCTTCTACACGGACGCCAGCCTGCGCGAGGCCACCTTGGGCGGCGTGGCCACCAGCGTGGTGCACTGGGGCAAGGAGATGTCGTACAACAACTACCTGGTGGGTCGGGCATGCGGGGGTGGGGTGGGGGTGGGGGGTGGGGGTGGGGGGGTGGGGGGGCGGCAGGGAAGGAGAGGCAAGGAAGGTGAGGGGCTAGGGCGCGGCGCCGGGTGGCAGTGCCGCCAGCAGGGTGGGGGGAGAGAGACGAAGGCGGACGGGCGCACGGCGGTGCGGCGGACAAGCCACTTGCCTGCACTCCACAGCGCGCCGCTGGCGCCCTCCCTGACCCTCCCACGACCTCCCTGACCCCACCACCACCCTAACCCCCACTCCCACCCCTGCGCAGGACGCGGACGCCGCCTACCAGTGCTGCTGCGACTACACCGAGCCCACCTGCGTTATCGTCAAGCACACCAACCCCTGCGGCATCGCCTCGCGCGGCGACCTGCGCGAGGCCTACCGCCTGGCGGTGCGCGCCGACCCCATCAGCGCCTTTGGCGGCATCGTGGCCTTCAACCGGCCCGTGGACGCCGACCTGGCGCGCGAGATCCGCGAGTTCCGCAGCCCGCAGGTGTGTGTGTTTGGGGGGGGGGGGCAGAAGCAGGGAGGAGGGGGGAAGGGAGAGGGAGAGCGGCCCACACGAAAGCGAGAAAGGCAAGGCAGAGGTCGATAGAGCTGCGGGGCGCGACGCGCGGGGTGAGGCACAGGGGCGGGAGAGCGGCCCATCACCCCACACCCAACCCAACCCAAAACCTAACCCAAGTCACCCAACACCACCCCCTGCAGGACAACGAGACCAAGATGTTCTATGAGATCGTCATCGCGCCCGGCTACACGCCCGAGGGCCTGGAGGTGCTCAAGGGCAAGTCCAAGAACCTGCGCATCCTGGAGGCCAAGGCCCGCGCGCCCTCCGGCCTCAGCCTGCGCCAGGTGCGGCTGCCTTGAGAGGCGCTGTTGGGGCGGCTGCCGGGCCCCTCTCTCGCACGCGCGCGTTGCCGGTGCCGTGACGTGCCCACACGCCACGCGCAGCCGCCCCTTCCCTCCCCGCGGGCCACACCCCGCCCTGCTGCGCCGCCGTTCCAACGCCACCCTACCCCTCAACCGCACAGGTGGCTGGCGGCTGGCTGTGGCAGGACGCGGACAGCCTGCAGCCCGAGGCCATCACCTTCACGTGCGTGTCGGAGGCCAAGCCCACGCAGCAGCAGCTGGAGGACCTCAAGTTCGCCTGGCGGTGGGTGTGGTGGGGGGGAGGGCGGGCGGGACCGGGGCGGGAGGGGTTGGGAACGCGGCACTGAAGACTGCCGACGCAGTCGTTGCCGAATGGGGGGGAAAGGGGGGCGGATGGGTGTGGCGGGTCGAGCGAGCAGGAGGGAGAGGGCTGGACCAGCAGGGGTAGGCTTCACCCGCTCCGCAACCCGGTCTGCCCCACCCATCTCACCCACCCCCAACCCCTTTCCCTCAACCCCTCCCCACCCCCTCCCCCCCCGCAGCGCGGTGAAGCACGTCAAGTCCAACGCCATCACCATCGCCAAGGAGGGGCGGCTGCTGGGCATGGGCTCCGGCCAGCCCAACCGCGTCAACAGCGTGCGCATCGCGCTGGAGAAGGCGGGCGCCGAGGTGGGCGGCTCCGTGCTGGCGTCCGACGCCTTCTTCCCCTTCTCCTGGAACGACAGCGTGGAGATCGCCTGCAAGGCGGGTGTGTCAGCCATCGTGCACCCCGGCGGCTCGCTGCGCGACCAAGACGCCATCGACGTGTGCAACAAGTACGGCGTGGTGCTGCTGACCACCGGCGTGCGCCACTTCCGCCACTAGAGGCGCGGCAGGCGGCTGGAGGGGAGGAGGATGGAGTGGGTGGATGGAGTTGTGTGTGTTGGGGAGAGAGCGGGGAAGGGGACAGGGGTTTAATCAGCAGCGCGGCGAGGCCGTGTGGCGGAGCGCGTTGTGCTGGGGGCTCAAGACGGGGGTTGAGGGGTTGAGGGGTGTGGGCCCAGGCGGCCGGGGCGCGCGCACGACTGTGTTTTGTTGTGGCGTGCGCGCGACCGGCCGGGTGGCGAAGCCCCCACAAACGTGTGTTGACTTGCAAGTTGACTTAGTATGCGCGCTTGGTGTCTTATGACTTGACTTGAGTGCGGTGGCGTTGGGTGTCGTGACCGATTGGCATATCGATTCGCCGGGTGTGAGGCATTCTTTCTTGACGCGTATGCTAGTTAGCGGTGGAGCCGGGCTGCTTGCTGAGGAGCGGTGGCGGCCGGTTACACAACTCTTGGACAATTTACAAGCCAGGCAGGGAGAAGATGTACGGGCAGGTCCGCAGGCGTGTGGCCGCTGCGTCAGTGGCCGTGGAGGCCGAGCGGCACTGCGGGGGAACGGCAGGGGCGCGCCCCCCATAGCTCCCCCAGCCGCCGAGCTTCTGTAATCAGGGTTTCCCAAGCTCACGAAGCCTCCGTAGTCCTTCTGAACCTAGGCGGGGTCCAGCGGGGTGGGCCGGCACGGTGGGCCGGGTTGGCTCCGAGCTCAACAAGCCTCTGTACGATAGTCCATGAACCCAGGCCGGGTTGGCTCCAATGGCACCCAAACTCTTTGCTGCGGGACACACTCAGCTGTGCGCTCCCGCACGGGGGTGCAGCATTTGGCCTCCTCTATATACGGCTGGGGCCTCGTTTCGAGTCTGGCGTCCACTCGGCGCTGGTGAGCACAAAATTGCAGACTGTTCCGAACGTTACGATCCCCTGCATCACTCCTGGCGTCCTCAGAAGCACAGAAGGATTCTCGGACAGTCCAGCAACCCCAGGCTAGCCCACCTCCGCACTCGTCTGATGCCCGTCAGACGCCGGTTGCGGCAAGAAACAAGGAGTTGACAAACTCCGGGGATTACAGGCTTCGCAGCCTGGGGCGCGCAACCGCCCACTCCATGGACTCCATACGTGTGTGTGACACGCCCACCCGTCCGTGTGTGCAGCGCACCTGGGCACCTGGCCCCACGCGCGCCTTGGCCCACCCCCGCCTACCCCCCCCACCACCACCCCGCACTCCGCGTACATCCTCCTGACAATTAGCCAGACGCCCCGGCGGCGTGTCTACACCTGACACGCCAGACGCGTGGAGGGCTGCGTGAGCTCGGGGTGGCCGGGCAGGGGTCCCCCACCGGCCAGGCTATTACCTAGCGCCCGGGCCCAGCGCGCCAGGCCGAAGGCGGGCCAAAGCCACCAGGTGTCCCGGGGTCCGGTGTGCGCTTCGGGGTCACCTGCTGCGGCGCTCGGCTGCGTCCTCATGCACTTCAGGTCTTTGGAGCCGGTGGCGCGCTCGGCGGGCTCCCGAGGACGCCAAGGACGCCCCTTTACATCGGCTCGCGCAGGAGCACGGACAACTTAACTGTGTGATGCTGATTGAGTAGGAATTCGACCCGTAGCGCGAGCGGTAGCACAGTGCCAGGCCGCGCCCGATTGATCGCTTGCAGGGCTCCTTTCGCGCTGCTGATCGAAAATACATACTTAGCATTGTGTTAAACCACATGCATACATATAAGGCCAGAAGCATGCGTATGCGCGGAGAACTAGATCCCCGCAAAGAGGCCGCTCATCCGTGACTGTGCTCACTGTGACCGGACAAACTCCGCTCGACTTCAGAAGGAATACAGGCGTTTTAAGAACAGACACACGCTGGCTCTGCGCATACACTTAGCCTAGCGAGATGGGGTTCAGCATTCGGGGCCCGAAACCATGCGGTGGCTTCGGCAACCAGCGGCCGCGCGCTGTCCGCAGGCCCACTCTGTGTGGTGCAGCACCCGCGTCGTCTGATCCGGGACCTCAGGTCAGGGATGGGGGCGTATTCCGTGTTAATACGCGCGCAATACAGTGCGTATTAATACGCATAATACGCGAAGGCTGTCTCTGTTTTGCGTATTGCGTATTCACTTCCGTATTCCATGGCGTATTGTAAAAACGCGCCAAGCAGCAAGGCGCCAATAGTTCTGTCCTTCGCTCATCTTTGCTGCTGATATACAAGCTTTTATACAAGCAATAGTCGCGATACTCGATACTATCATGTGGCCCTAGTCTATACGCCGATAAACGATGTCCAGGCAGCCGTCGGGCTCGGGCTCGAGCTAAGGCCTGCATGGGCGTCCACACCCCTCGTAGTTGCATGCGTCCACGCCTGGCGTGGACACCCAATGTGCTATAATTCTGCAGGCATTCACTGCTATCAAGTGCAACAGGTGCAACAGGAAGGCGCGACAATGCGCGAGTCACCATGCTTGACTTTCTGGGCCGCCGAGTTGCGAAATAGGCTAATCGAAGTGCGCTTATTTACACTGTAAGCAGATAGCAGTGAATGCCTGCAGAATGATATCACATTGGGCATCTACGCCAGGTGTGGACGCATGCAACTACGAGGGGTGTGGACGCCCATGCGACCCCTAGATGCGGGCTCGGGCTCTGGCGCTGCGCCGGGCCCAAAGCCGTCTCCCATAATGCTCCGTCAAATGAGCGATCCCGTCAAATGAGCGATGGCTTTGTAAGAGACATGAGGGATGGCGCCAACATAGCGAAATCGAAGAGCACAAGAGCTATTGTTGCGAGGAAGAACACGCATGCGTATTCTTCGAGAACGCCTCAGCCTGTACGATACGGATTTGGCGTATTGCGTACGCAAAAGGGGTGCCGCAATACGCGAACCGCTGGAACCTATACGCCCCCATCC
This sequence comes from Chlamydomonas incerta, assembly GCA_016834605.1. Classification (NCBI taxonomy): domain Eukaryota; kingdom Viridiplantae; phylum Chlorophyta; class Chlorophyceae; order Chlamydomonadales; family Chlamydomonadaceae; genus Chlamydomonas; species Chlamydomonas incerta. Next base: position 184,129 of record JAEHOC010000096.1, read on the forward strand.
CTGCCTCAGGTCTCACTCCGGACAATCGCCGAGGCTATGGGAGGTCTTGCGCCCATGATCATCCCTGGGGCGGTCGTGGCGGTTGTGGCGATCGCTGTACTCGGCGAGAAGGTCACGGCAGTCGGCGGCAAGGTGGATAGGCTGGAGAAGGCAATGGAGGCGAAGTTTGACAAGGTGGAGTCCAAGTTTGACTCAAAGCTTGACGGGAAGTTCGACAAGCTGGAGGCCAAGTTTGACGCAAAGCTTGACAAGCAAGAGGACAAACTGGAGGCCAAGTTCGTCAAGCTGGAGGCCAAATTTGACAAGCTGGAGGCCAAGCTGGATGTGCTGCTCCGCCGCAAGTAAGGTGCGAGCACGGTATTTGCGTCGGGAGGGTAAGGGGGTGATGGCCACAAGGCCCGTCAGGCACACTGCAGGCCTGGGACTACGAAAAGGCCTGTCTGGCCAGACCCACAATTCGGAGCTTGCGCAGAGCCGTACGTGCATCGTATTAGCCCTCGCCACGCTCGTGTCGCCACCACCTGCACCGGTTGTTTTGTCCTGCACTTTCACGTTTTCGTTGGTCTGTGCCCCATGACCGCAGCCACGGCTAATTCTAGCGCAAGTCTTACTGGGCGCCGCCGTCAAGAATGCGAGGAGGAGGCGTTCCACGCTACGCCGCCTTGGCTTGGGGCAGCGCTTTCGGTTGGTTGGACGCCAACGGTGATGTGTCAGCAACCAATAAGTCTTTCATCTGTGCACTCCAGCTGCTGCACTGGGTACTGTAGTACGGGAGTGTGGCGAGTGTGCTGTATGTCGTACTGGGCACTGTAGTACGGAAGGGGTGGCACTGCTGCCTAATTGAACTCACTCAATACTTTCCTAAACCTTAATACGTGAAATTCGTGGTTTGCGCCAGTTGTGAGGTGTAGACAGAATACTGGCGACAACTGGAGCTGATGTGGACCTGATAACCGCTCTGCTGTGTGCTCATATAACTGCTATGGCGCCATGCGCTATGACTCCCACTGTGAACGTCGCAAGTACTAAGCCTGTGTCCCTATATAGATGGTGTATGAATGAATCACGATTTGCAATGGATGCGCGTGCCGCAGTCGGACACTTTGTTTGGTGTGCCCACTTCAGGGGGTGACGTTAGCGTGTCTCTGTCACGGCCTGCCTTGAGTCAGGTCCAGGCTGTGTGGCGAAGGGCGGAACAGCAGAGTGTGTTACTGAAATGCTTGCTAAATGCGAATGAAGTCTCAAGCGATAGTGAGTGATCGGGCATAGTGTGTGCGGCTGGGGTTTCAGGATTCGTGTCGAATACGGTAGGGTTGTGCCGGAATGTGTGTTGCGGCAGAAACCGGAACTAGGACGGACCTGTGCCCGGCTTGCTGTGAGGGTATCCTAGTGCATCTCGCCCAGTGTTGTAACGGGCGTTGTATTTAGACACCAGTGTGTGTTGGCCGGAGAACGGCACCTGGGCAACCCGGTCTCACCCGCCGTTGAACCACCGTCCAAAACATTGCGCTCACGGTTTCCTCCTCCATTACGATTTGTCTGACACTCCGCCCGATCCACAGTCCGACCACTGCCGTACGGGGGGTCTGGGGGGTGAATAGAGGGAGTCCCCGACGCCAAACTGTTCTCCCCTGAGTCACCCACGCTCTCAAACCCTCCGTACGAATAGTAATGACTTGCTGGTGAAGTGGGAGGGCGGTCCGCGCTCGCCTTGGGTCGAAATGGGCGGGTTTTGGTTCTTCGGCCGGTGTGCCCTGGGTACGTGCCGGGGATGGACCTGAAGTGCGCTTGAGTGAGCCTCACTGCTTTGTCATTGCCATGCTTATTATTGACTACAAGTAGCTGTTAGGACATCTGCAGGGGGGTTAAAAGCAGCTCTTCGCGCATAATGTCGGGGCATGTCGCTGCATTTCGCGAGCTCGGCGAGCGGGCAGGTCACCCCAGGGCCCATAACAGCGATTCATAACATACAGATACCATATCAGGGCATTTGGGATGATTTGAGCTTTGGACGGTGCCCCAGGTATGGGCACGCCCCGGGTGAGACCGGGTTCGTGAGTTGTGTCAGGATTCCGCAAGGGCGTCAATGACGGATTCCACGGTGTCGGTGATTCAGTGCGGGACGGATTCCATGACGGATTCCACGGTGTCGGTGATTCAGTGCGCGGAGGCTCAAACAAGCTGGTCAGCTTGTTCCCGTAGCTCAGCATTTCAGTTTCATTTACGCTGGGCGTGCAGTGTGTGTGTGTGTGTGCACGCCGGAAGGCAGATGCCTGGAGAAAGGTGCAGCATGGGTGCCACGGCGCACGGACGGATGGGCGTGTGCCTGGGCGCTCGCACCGCCAGGCGGGGCGCACCAGTCCCACTTGCGTGAGGGTGGCGGCGAGTGCGGGTGGTGGAGGGACGTTCTGCGGGCGCGTTTCCCAAGGCAGTGGCGATGGCACTGGCAGGGGCGGCGAACACTTGTAACTAGCGCTGGGGGTGGCGGCGTGTGCGGGCGCGGGGAGAGGCATGCTGTGCTGTGGGAGCGTGTCCAAGAAGCGTCAGTGGCACAGCGGTGGCACTGCCGGGCACCATTCCCACGTGTGTGGGGGCGGCAGCGAGTGCGAGCGGGGGAAGAGAGGCGCTGCAGTGCTAGCGCGGCAGGCTGTGCGGGGGTCCTGCACGGGGAGAGATCTGATGCACTGTGGGCACGTGTCGAAAGCAAGTGGCGGTCGCAGTGCCCGGAGTGTGTGCGGGTGGCGGCGTGTGCGAGCGGGGAAAGAGAGGCGCTGGCATCCGTACTGCGGCCCGATTCCCAAGCTTGCGCAGGGATGGCGGCGTGTGCGGGCGGGGGGCACAGATGCGCCGTGGTGTGGGTGCACGAGTCAGTGGCGCTCGAACTGCCAGGCTCTGCACACCCTTCCCACTTGCGTGGTGCCTTCCCATGCCCTGGTCCTACCACCACCCTTCCCACTTGCGCGTGGGTGGTGGCGTGTGTGAGCGGGGGAGACACATTCTGCAGAGCTGATGGGCGACCCATGACAGTGGCACTCGCACCACCATGCCCTGCGCAGCCAATGTTTCTCGCCTGGAGGAAACTGCAGCATGGGTGCCATGGCGCACAGATGTGTGCCGTGGCACCCACTCTGAGTTGCGCGAGGGTGGTGTTCAGTGTGAGCGGGGAGACTGGGCAAGCCCCCCAGACCCCCCGAATTCATCGATTGCCGGCGGTACAGTACATTGTGCAGCCATGGTCCTCATCCTGTGTTCGCGCAATCCGCAATGCGCGCGCGTGGGTGCGCGCGCGTGTGGGTGCGGGCGCGTGTGGGTGCGTGTGTGCGCGTGGGTTGCGGCTGCTCCAGCCCCGCCACTGCATGCAGCCCCAACCCGCTTCCGCCCAACAGCACAGAAAAACTTCCCCGGCTGTGGTTACCACGGCGCTGCTCCAGCCCCGCCACACGTGCCAGACACACGCTCTCTCCAGTGCACGCCGCCAAACACCGGCACATATGCCTTGGATGTCCCAGCGCCCATGGCGCAGCATCCACCAGCCATCGACCTGGGCTTCAAACCTGGAAGAAGGGGTGGCGACGGCCATCTTTCATGGAAGAACGCTGGCCCCAAACTCCGCAAAACCGTGAAAGATTTGATGCCCATACCCAAATGGTTGTTCTTCCAGAAGGTCCGTTTTGCGCTCAAATTCTTTCAGGAAGAAGGAGATGCTAGCCCTGATCCCGTGAACGCCCAGAGAGACTCGCAAGGCAAGGGGGGGGGGTAAGTCCACATCATCAGACAACACCAGGGGCATGCAGACTCCGGCACCCCGTGCACTGCGGCTGCAGCCTGACGTCTGAGGTGGCGGTGGCTGCAGCGCTCGGGGCAGCGTGGCCGCGTGCGAGACACTGCTGCTTCGGGAGGGCTGCCTTGGCAAAGCGAGCCTGGAGGACATCGCGGCCAAGGCCGGACACCTGGCGCTGCTCCGCTGGCTGCGTCAGGCCCGGCGGTCCGGCCAGCTGCTTCCGCCGCCTCTGCCAGCAGTGTGGAACGTTGCGAACGGACCGAAGCTGCTCTCGACGGCCATCGCCGCCTGCCGCGGCGGCCACGCGCACATCCTCGCCTGGCTGCAGCAGGAGGCCCGGCCGGGGCAGCAGGAGGCCGAAGAGGCCGCGCGCTGGGAGATCACCGTGGCCGGCGCCGGGCTGTGCGCAGCCGACCCTGAAGCCGTGCCATTCCTGGCCGCCGCGGCGGCGGCGGGCGGGCACTTGCAGCTGCTGGACCAGTGCTCCCGCGCCTGGATCCGCTCCCCACCGGCGCGTCCTGCAGCACACTGTATGCCGCTGTGCGCGGCTGCCCGCTGGAGGCGGTGCAGCTCGTGCACCGCCACCGCTATCACGACGGCGCCGCGAGCCTCGGCGCCGGCGCCAAGCAGTCGCTGGCGATCGGCGCCGCCGTCAGCGCCACGGCCGACTGGGAGCTGAAGCTGGACTGGGTGCTGCTGGCCGTGCGGCAGCCGGCGCCGAATGCGCAGCTGCCGGGACACCCGCACCCCGTGTGGTCGGGTGCCGTCGGTTTGAGGGATGTTGACGAGGATTCCGACATCGAAATCCTCGGCGACGAAGAAGAAAACGGGTGGGATGGCCGCACCGATTCCCAAGTGCTCCTGCGCGCCGCCGGCGCGCTGCCGGACTGGCTGCGGCGGCTGCAGGCCCTGCAGGCGCGCGGCGTGCCGCTAGCTGCCGCCGCTGCGGGACCTCGTGCTCAGCGCCGCTGACGCTGGCAACGTGGCTGCGCTCAGCTGGCTGCTGGATGAGCTGGAGGGGCAGCAGTAGCAGCAGCAGCAGCAGCAGCAGCAGCAGCAGCAGCAGCAGCAGCAGCAGCAGCAGGGCGAGGGGTTGGGGGTGGATCAGCGGGCGCTTGTGGCCTGGACGGCGGCGGGAGGACACGTGGCAGCACTTGCGGCCCTGCGGGCGCGAGGGATAAGTGCTCGTACGCTGACGTCCGCACGGCGGCGGACACGCTCAAGACCGAGGCGGCGCTCTGGCTGCTGAACGAGTCCGGGCTGCCCCTGGACATGGCGTGGCACCATGTCCTCTTCAGCGCGGCAAGGAGCGACGCCAGCCTCTCCACGCTGCGGCGGCTGCGTGAAGGGCACGTCGCGCCCATCGACCTGGAGCTGCTGACGGAGCACTACAGCGTGGAGGTGGCGGAGGTCTACGGCGTGGAGGCGCTGGAGGGGGCGGTGGCGGCAATGCAGCAGATCCCAAGGGACAGCGACGGGTTGCATGCCTGGGTGCGTATGGGAGTCGGGGCTTGAACGTCGAGGGGGGGGGCTGGCTCGAGATTAGGTGTACAGATTTTACAGGAGTTACGGAGTGCACGGTTTGCACGGTGGCACGGAGTTTACAAAGTTTACAAAGTTCGCATAATCGCCAGCTCGGTACCCTGGCTGCTTAGGTACCCGCTGACACGGGCTCCCCGCTCCCCGCCTCCCCCTGCCCTCAGACCAGTTCGCCGAGACCCCGTGCCGAGACCCCCAGTCCCGCCGGCAATAGGATTTTCGAGCTGTGCGACGTGAGTTTATCCGCTAGGTTAGTATAGCTAGGGCCTCGCAGAATGCAGATGAGAATCTTGACATGGTCGAAACGCATAGTGCGCGCCAGTGGAATCGGAACCACCCGTGCTGCCTTAGCTCACCCGTGCTTCGGCATGAACTGGTTCTCCTTAAGTGTATTCATGGGAACCTGAGTTGTGCCTTGAATCTCGCCCTAACCGGTGTTGCTGCAGCAGCAGCAACAGGCGGGCCAGCAGGTGCAGCAGGTGGGCAGCGGAATGCAGGCGACTGCTGGGATGCAGGCAACCGGCGGCCTCTCACGCCAGCAGCTGCATCGGGATGCGTCGGCAGCCGCACCCGCCGTCGCCCCGGCGCCTGCGGCTGCTGAGGCCCCAGCTGGCGCACCGGGTACGTCAGCGGCCGCGGCGCGTGCGCCGGGGGCTGCGGTCGGGGGTGCGCCGGCTGCTGGGGCTGCAGCCAATGCGCCACGCAAAAGACAGCAGCGGGATGAGCAGCAGCAACCTGGGCGGCCGCAGGAGCAGCAGCCTGGAAGCGAGGCGGCGTGGGATGATGTCGAGGACGAGGAGGAGCCAGCGAAGGAGGAGGCAGCGGAGGAGGAAGAGGACGAGGGCATAGTCCAGATGCACATGTACGTGGTGCACCCGGGCGACCTGAATCATCACGAGCTGGCAGCCGAGCTGCAGCTACCGCGCTACATGCAGCTGCCTGACAAACGTCAGCTGGCGTACCTGCCCATGGCGGACGTGCAGCAGCGGCTGTGCGGCCGTGGCGTGCCGCCGCAGGCCTGGCGGTTCTTCCTGTTGGAGCCTTGTGGATGCCACCAGGGCGGCCCTGACTGTTTGCGAGTAGTATCGCCGGACGAGACGGCGGCAGACCTGCTGCCGCTGCGCGGCGTCTGGTGCCCAAAGAACACCTGGTAGGTAGTAGGTGGTATGTGGTGCCCCTTGCAAGCCGCGCCACGCACCCTGACTCCTGAGACTCCGGCGTCTCGCACTGATGGTGATTGCAAGCAGCGCATCCCTCCTGAGTTCTTGCCGCTCTCCTGCCCGTGTGGCTGGACGGGCGCGCGCCTCGCATGCGTGTGGACGTGGTGCTTCACGGCTACTGGGGGCAGACAAGGTGGAGCGGGTGAAGGTGGACCCGGCCATGTCGATACGCGACTTCGCGGTGCGTAATGTGTTGAAGATAGACGCATGTGACATTGTGTGCAGTGGCGTGGGGTCAGCGGCTAGAGCAGGCTTGATAGTGTCTGTGCGCGATGTCAGGACTCCAGCTGACCGTATCCGAGGTAAACTCACAACCACAACATTTTTGCGCTGTATGCAGGATCAGGCCGCAGCGCGCCTGCCGCCGCAGCACGGATACTTTCGGCTGAGTAGTTGCGGCATACCAAGCAGCTGCTGCATGATGGCGGCAGCCCTAGGCATGCAACTCCGTGACGGAAAGGCGGCCCTGTTCGGCATTGGCCCGCCGCCGCCTGGCGTTTCAACATTTACTATCGCCATCAAGACGCTGTGGGGCAGATCCACCGAGCTGTCCGGTGTCTACAACAACCTCATCGTGTCACACCTGAAAGACATGGTACGTGCACGCACAAGGCCTGTGTCTTCCCTCAGCTGCACAAGGATGAAGTCATAGTACCTACGCTGGTGAGGCCTCTGTGCGATACTCTCTTCACAGCTGCTCTTAATTCTCTCCTTGCTTTGCATGCCCCAGGTGGAGCAGAAGACGGGTTTGCCCTCCGGCCAAGTGACCCTCACCTCTGGCGGCATGCAGCTGGAAGACCACCGCACCCTGGCCGACTACGGCATCGGGCCAGGCACGACGGTGCGTGTGGTGCTGAAGCTACGTGGCGGCAAGCCAGTCATTTGCGTGTGGGCGGCGCAGCCCACCGACGTGAGCGTGCGGCTGCGCCTCAGCCGCCACTGGGCCTTCAGCAGCCTCGTGCCGCGTCCTGACGAGTACAGCGGCAGCGGCAGCAGCAGCAGCGGCGGCGGCATCAGTGGTGGCGGCGAGGACACGGCAACAGAAGCTGAAGGTGGGAAGGGCGGTTGGGCGGCTGGCGGGCGGGAGGCGGCATGGCGTGTGCGGGCGCTGCCGGACGGCACGCTGGCGCACCCGGGCAGTGGCGGGCGTGAGTACGCGTACCTGTTCTGGGAGGCGCTCACAGAGGGCTCGGCTGTAGCAGCAGCTGTGGCTGCGGAGGCGAGCGGAGGCGTCGCTGGGGGCGGCAGCCGTAGCAGCCGCGGCAGCAGCCGGCGCAGCAGCTGCAGCAATGGCACCATGGTGTGGGAGGAGCAGCCGGAGCAGGCGCAGGCGGGCGGCGACGGCCAGCAGCTACAGCTGCAGCCGCAAGGCAGGCCTGCTACAGCCACGGCAGATGCTACTGCCCCTGCCCCTGCCGCTGCCGCCATCACGAGCCCCTCGTCACGTCTGGCCGGCCTGGGCCCCACGCCCGCTGACCTGCCGCTGCCCGACTTCCAGCCCACCCGCTCCTTCTGCGTGGCGGGTGCTGACGCAGAGGCGTGGCTGTACGGCGCGCTGTCGGCCTTTGGGCTGCCTGTACGGGAGCGTACGGACTTCCTGACGTACTGGCTGCCGCACATGGAGGGCGCGGCGTGGCTGCTCATCAGCTTTGCAGACCCGGCTGACTACGAGGCGGCCGCGGCCCTGGAGGTGACGCCTGCTCCGGACGTGTGCGTGCGGCTGGTCATGCTGTTTGAGCGGCTGGCGGCGCCTGTGGCGGGCGCGTGCGGCGACCTGGGCGCGGAGGCGGCGCGTGTGGGCGTCCTGCGGCGTGAGGGCTGCTCGCTTGCGGTGCTGGAGTGGGGCGGCATGGAGGTGGTGCGGGCTGGCGGGGGCAGGGCGTAGCTGGAAGGCGCCGCCAGAGTCTGTGGCTGAAATGGCAAGTGGATGGTGCTGCGGCCTGGGCCGTGCATGGTAATTTGTGAGTGGTCATTGAGTTCTGGTATTAGTGTGGCACAGGGTGTCTTGAGACTGGGTGTTGTGCGCAGAGATGGATGTATGGGCTGGGTTGGTGAGGGTGATCGCGCCAGCCTCCTACCTTTTGAGTCTGCTGCCGGCGCCAGGCTTACAGAGGGCGAAATCCAAATTTTGCAAGCATGCCAGGACGATGAAGGGAGCAACCGAGGTACCCTGCAAGTACTCGCTGCCAAACCGGCATGGGCACATTTCCGCCATTATTTCGATCTTCTGGCGAAAAGTCTTGGCACCCACAACCCGAAGCCTGCCGGGACAAGTGCAGCTGCCTCAACCGAAATGGCTTCAGCCTGTGGCCTGACAGAAGCAATACGATGCCGACCGCATGCCTCTGGACTCTGGTGATCAATTGCGGCCTGTGCGCCAAATGCGTGCTGGTTGGGCCACCGTGCCCTGCGTGCTTACAGCCGATGGCGCGAAACCGGACCCACCTTGTCAACCGGTCCCTTGCGGCCCAGCTGGGTCTGCTGGGCCAGCCGGCCGCCACCGACCAGGCACCAGCAGCCGCTTCAGGAGAGGCGGGAGCTCCAGGCCTCCAGCGACAGGCGCTACAAGTGAGCAGCCGCGCAAGCGGCGCCGCCAGCCGGAGGCGAACGCTGGTGCTGACACCGCTCGTGGCGACGCCGGAGAACCCTCTCGGCGGCCGGGCAGCGGGATGCATGGTGCGGGAGGGTCTGCAGACGGCTGGAGGTCAGTCACCAGTGCCCAGCCGCCGCTTCAGCAGCAGCAGCCGCAGCAGCAGCAGCCGCAGCAGCAGCAACAACAGCAACAGGCCGACCAGCAGGTGCCGCAGGCGGGCAGTGCAATGCAGGCGACCGCTGGAGATCCTTCACCCCAGCAGGCTTGGGGTGCGCCTGCAGCAGTGCAGCTGCGTCCCTCGCTCCGGCGCCCACGGCTGCAGCTGCCACCGGTGCTACAGCACATGCGGCTGCACTATCTAGCACCCTAGGACAGCCTAGGGGGCAGGCGGGGTGGGTTCCAATGGGATCTTGGCTCCGGGACACACTCGACTGCGCGCTCAAAACGTAGTTCAGAAGGCCCCTACCCTGACGCTTCCAACAAGCAGACTCTCCCCGAAGCCTTACTGCAAATGGTAGATTGCTTTGGTAATGTGTTGACACTTGACACACGTTGTGAGGACTGCGTGTCAGCGAGCTGAGGCAGCCAGCCAGCCAGCGTGCATCGGCACAGTAACCACTCCTGTCTCTGTTGTTGCGCATGGTGGGGGTTCGTACGGTATGTCTTGGTTTGGGGTTTCATCTGTCACCATTTGGGCATGCCGACTCGCGTCCCTTGCCGTGGTCCTACCACCGGACCCTGCCTGCCGTGCGCCCGGCCCCCACCAGGCTGGCACCAGCACTTGCCCGCCCCCCTGCCCAGCCTTCCGACAGGACAAGGAACGCATCTCGAGCACATATGAACGCTTGTGGAAGCTTAAATGGGAAGCAGAGCAGAAAGAAGCCTTCTGGAGGCTAGCAGTGGATGGATTCCCAGGCTTCTCGATGCACAGAGGGCAAGGTCATAAATGCCCATGTGGGGTGACGGATGCGCAGTCTGACCGCGCACACCATTTCAGCACGTGCACAATTGCTAGCACGCTACGGCTGCATATTCAGGAAGCGACAGACATAGGTGATGAGGATCACATAATTGAGTTGATAGTGGAGCGTAAGAATCTGTGGCTAGTAATACCGCCACACGAGGCTATCCAGCAACCCATCTGGGACGTTGTATGCCTGGCTGCGATCTCTGCCATGGAGTACGGTAGGAGGCTATTGTTTGCCTCCAGAGGGGAACAAGGCAAGGTAGAAGAAACAGCGATTAGCAGGATTAAAACGCAAGTTATAGCAGACTTTTGGGAGCGTTTGCAGACGTATGTGAGCCTGGGCATCAAGCCAAGGGGGTGGGACGAAATCCCACCAGGCCACCCTTGGATTGAAAGAAGGGAAGACGGGAGTATGTGGATCAATAAGCCGACTTTCATTACAGTTGAAGAGGAAGGAGATTGAGTTTAGAAGATGGTGGCGCTCCCATGGGAGCAAGGCCTATTAGCCCAAGGCGCAGAGTAGGCTGTCGGCGCTGCAGGTGGCGTGCCCCTGAGGTCTAGAGCAGGGCGTCCGTACTAGTACGTGCTCGCTGGCTCGTGAGCTGCGTCAGCAGGTCCCTCCTGTAACCAATGCAATCTTCCGCAGGGCCCCCACACGACCCGAGCTTCCCGACAGTTTTCCCGAGCTCACGAAGCCTCCGCAGTCCTTACGAACCCAGGCGGGGTCAGGCGGGGTGGGCGCCAACGACGCACTCGGCTGAGCGCTCCGGCACGCAGCTTTCCCCCCACCACACCCGACCACACCGGCACTGGCCCGCCTAGACACGAACCGTGGTTCATCACCCTTCGCTTCCGCACTCTCCAGCAGCAATTACTCCCCCGAAGCCCTGATGATATCTTGATGTGGTAATATATTGTCACAGCAGTAATTAATTAGGGCTCGGACAGGTCAGATCGGACCGTCGGCCATCTCGGCCAAACAGAGCAGAGCGGTCGTTGGTTTGCGGATCATTTACAATTCGTTACACTCATATCCAAATCATCACCTGTGAAAATAAAAAACACGTGTTGGCTGTGTCGTTATCGAGACATTTCCTGTGGCTGGCCACCCGCGACGTTCACGCCGAGCGGACGCGACGCTTTCTGTCATCTGCAAGACAGCTTTAGTTAACCATGCTGCGCTCTCGCGCGCCCAGCGGCGCGAGGGCAAAGACTGGCACCGGCTCCGGTCAGCGGCGAGGCAGCCTCACAAGTCGCTACGCGCGCTCGTGTGTGGCAGCCCACGCCCTGAGCCGGCCCCAGCCCCAGCAAGCGGCCACCTCCATGGCCTCCACCTCGGCGCCCACCTCGCCGGCCGCGCCACTCGGCCTCGGCCTCAGGCGGCGCGATGTGTTGCTAGCGCTGCTGCCGTTCCTGGGGCTGTCAGGCGCCGGGGCGCCCGCGCCCGCCCGCGCCGACGAAGGTGAGGCCTCCTGCGCCCCCCCCCAACACACACCACACCCGACGCGCACACCACCGCCACCACCGCCACCACCGCCACCACCGCCACCACCGCCACCACACGCTGCATACCTGCCACTGATGTGCTTTATGACTGAGTCGCCGCCGCCGCCCGCCACCGCAGGCCCTGTGCCGCTGCCGGTGCCGGTCATCAAGCCCGAGCTCACACCCGACCAGCGCAAATACGACCCCTCGGTGCGGCGTGGGTGAAGGGGGGAGAGCAGGGCGAGAGGCGAGGATGGTGGTGATGTGGGTGGTGGTGTAACTGCCAGCCCAAGCCAAACCAACTTGATTGGGGTTGGTGGTGGAGGCGATGCAATACCGTCCCATCCACACACACACACACACACACACACACACACACACACACACACACACACACACACACACACACAACCACACACAACCACACACACACACACACACACACACACACACACACACACACACACACACACCTCCGGCCGCCGGCCTCCGGCCCCCCTCTCCCTCCCGCCACAGGACCCGGAGCTGCGTGAGGCGGCCGCGCTGCTGCAGCGCGCGCTCAACGCGCCCAACGTGGAGGCGGAGGAGGCGGGCTGGACGGAGGTCATCGAGCGCTTTGGCGGCCTGGACCGGCCCTGGGTGCCGGACGTGGTGGGTGCGGCCGCGAGGGAGGGGGCCAAAGGTGGGGGTTGTGAATACCAGAACAAGGTGTGAGGTGGCGCGTGGATGAACGGTCAAGTACGAGGCGCACGGTCGGTTGGGAGGGAGCGGGAGCGGGAGCGGGGCCGGTGGGGGGACGCGAAGCACTGGGGATCTCAGGGTCGCGCGGCTGCTGCCAAGCCGCGCCCACGCCACCCTCTCGCCACGCCACGCCACGCCTCACCACGCCACGCCGTCAGCCCTCTCACACGCACGTGCGCGTGTGCCCTCCCCCCTTCCATGTACCATCGTTGCAATCCCCCGCCCCGAAACGCACGAGTATTCCGTTATCCTGTATTGCCGCAAACTGCACCTGCCTGTCCCGTGTCTAGTTTAGCTTGGTTTAGATTGGGCTGGTGTTCACAACCCACCCACCCCCCGCAGGTGGGCCGCGCCTGGGGCAATCGCGGCAACGCGCGCAGCCGGCAGGGCAAGCTGGCGGAGGCTCTGTCGGACTACAACACGGCCATCGCCATCTGCCCCTGGAGCGTGGACCCCGTGCTCAACAGGCGAGCGGCTGCGTGGGGGTGGGGGCCTGGGGGGGGGGCTGTGCGGGGAAGGAGGGATGGGAGGGGTGGGAGGGGTCGGAAATGGGCTGTGGGGTGTGAGTGCTGTGGGTGCTGTGGAGAGGGGGCTACAGAGGACGGTTCTGACTGCGGTTGCGGCTGCGGGTGCGACTACCAGCCGGCGCCGACTGGTCAATGCCCGCGTGTGCCCCATGCACACTCGCAGGGGTGTCGCGCTGGAGGCGCTGGGCCGCTTCGAGGAGGCGGTGAGTGTGGTATTGCGGCCCTGTGCGTGTGTGTGTGACAGAGCCGCCACTGGGCCCCATCAGTGCCGCAGTCAGCGCACTCCCGCCCCCGCTTTCCACCGAGCCCCTCACCCCTGCTGCTTTTCTCATCCGGCCCCTGCTGTTCTTCGTGCCCGCTGTACCACCTCGCCATGCCTCCCGTGCAACCTACCGCCCTCACCAAGTCTTGCAACTTGCCGCCCTCGCCAAGTCTTGCAACCTGCCCCGCACCCGCGCCCACTCGCACCCCCCAGGTGGCGGACTATCGGGCGGTGCTGGCGGCGGCACCCAATGACCCCGCCGGCTGGAACAACCTGGGCAACGCCTCGGGTGGGTGGGGCGGGGGTGGTTTTCTCCAATTCCCAAATCAACCATTGCCAACCTGGGGGGGGGGGGCCGGGACGGGGGGTTGCGAAGATGGAAACGCGGTTACGGAAGGGGGGGCGGGGCGGGGCGGGGCGGGATCATGACTCTCTACAGGCCACTCTGGCAGTGTGCGCACGCGTGAAGTGGGGCCGCCGCAGCCGCCCTACACACACATACACACGCACGCGCACGTCTTGCGACCCACTCGCCACCGCCACCTCCACACTTCCACACCACCTCCACCCCCAAAACAACACACGCAATGCCCACCCGCCAACGCACGCGCAGGCGGGCTGGGGTTGTGGGAGGAGGCGGTGGAGTACTACGGCCGCGCGGCGCAGCTGAGCCCCACCTACGCCTTCGCGGTGGCCAACCGGGCGGTGGCGCTGTTCGAGGTGGGGCGCACCGAGGAGGCTATCCGGTGAGCGGGAGGGCGAGCGGGCGAGAGTTTGGGGGGGGGGGGGCGGGGAGCGTGAGCGGGTCAGGTCGGGGACGGGGGGTTAGCCGTGCATGTGGCGGTACCGGTAGTTCATTCGGGGGGGATGGGGGCATGGGGAGCGGCACGGCGTGCGGCTACATGCTCGCCCCGCTGCTGTCCCATGTCCGCACCCGCGCCTTTCCGTGTTGCCTCCGTGTTGCCTCCGTGTTGCCTCCTTGCTCACGCCGCCGCCGCCGCCGCCGCCGCCTGCCGCCCCCCGCAGCGAGATGCGCTCGCTGCTGCGGCGCTACCCGGACTTTGCGGACATGCGCGCGGCGCTGACGGGCGCGCTGTGGAGCATCGGCAAGGAGGGCGAGGCGGAGAGCCAGTGGTGGGTGGTGGGCCGGTGCTGGGCCGGTGCTGGGCCGGTGCTGGGCCGGTGCTGGGCCGGGGCTGGGCCGGCGCTGGGCCGGGGCTGGGCCGGGGCTGGGCCGGGGCTGGGCCGGGGCTGGGCACTGACGTGGTGTTTGGAGGGCTGGGGGCCGGCTGTGCTGCGCTGCGCTGCGCCACACGTGTTACAGGCCGCGTGGCCGCGCCTTGCTGCTGCGCTGACCTGGGCGCACCGCGGTGCACCTTGCTCTGACCTGATGCACATTGCGCCACTGCCGCCCCCACCACCACCAATCCAGGGAGCGTGTGGACGACCCGCGCTACCGCGACTTCGCCTGGCTGCGCTTCAACCGCCGCTGGCCGCCGCGGCTGTACAAGAGCCTGGACGCATTCCTGCAGCTCAAGAGCCTCCCGGCGCTGTAGGCTGGATGGGTGGGAGGGCAGGGGGGCAGGGCTGCATGAGCTGCATGGGCATGGGCTATGCTGCGCGAGCGCGGGCTAATTAATGTTTGGAAGTGGAGTCGGGGTGTCGGGTGAGGGTGCTCGCAGCGACGGTGACCGTGTGACCGTGCGACCGTCTGACCGTGTGACATGCATGGTGGCGTGGTTGGACGGCGGACACGCGTGGTCGCGTGCAACAATCCTTGTAATGTTCGTGGCAGACAGACTGCTCAATCCACGGCTTCGTACCGTAGTGCCCGAGGCGTGTGACGCTTCGTGCGGAGACACGAGACACACAATACGCGGCTGCGAACGGGCGTGGCGTTTTTTCTGGCGGATGTCGCATTCAACTGGTCGCATTCGACTGGCCGGGTACCCCTGCTGTAATGGCGCATTCATCCCTCATTGCTGTGTCACGTGGCCGTTCAAAGCAGCAAAGTTTCCATTCCGATTCCGATGACCAGCTGCGGCCGGTCTGCTGCAATCCCCACACCAGCCGCGTGCGATGCTGCATTGCGGCCAGCACTCCCGGACGTGACAACGCGGACGCACTGCACTGCGCGGCCGCCTCAAGCCACTCAAGCCTCCTAGCCCCTTTCTGGCTCCCGACTCGCGACCGGGCGCGCTCCGCCACTCTGCTTCCCAACCTCGCGCCTTTCCTCCCAACAACCACTCCCCAATGTTTCCACAAGCCGCTCCATCCATCAACCCCGTCTTCTCATCATCTGCTCACAGCCGCTCGATGGTGCACAGCGCGTCGTACGCCGCCAGCTCGCGCCGCCGCTCCTCGCCCGCCAGGCCGTACGGCGAATGTACGGCGCCCAGGAACTCGCCGAACTTGGCGCGCGCGTGCGCCGCCGCCACGTCGTAGTGCAGCGCCGCCACGTGCTCCAACCGCTGCTTGGCAGCCACAACCGCCGCCGCCGCCGCCGGCGAGAACGCCGGCTGCTGCGGCTGCGGCTGCTGCTCCGGCTGAAGCGTTGGCTGCGGCTGCGGTTGCCAGTGGTTGTCGGTTTGTTCGTCCTGCTCGTCTCCGTCGGAGAATGCTAGCAGGTCGCCGGCGGCCGCCGCCGCCAGGCGCCGGTCCTCGGCCGCCGCGGCGGCGGCGGCGCGCCGGTCCGCGGCGGCGGCGGCGGCGGCGCGCAGGCGGTCGGGCGCGGGCTCCCAGGGCCGCGGCGTGTATGCGGGCCGCGGCTCCAGCGCCCACCAGGGCTGCAGCTCCCAGTGCAGCCCCAGGTCCTCCAGGCCCAGCCCCAGCAGATCACCCGCCTCCAGGCTCGCGGTCAGCAGCTTGCTGTGGGAGGTGGTGGCGGGTGGCGGGTGTGGTGGGGTAGTTCATTCCAGAAACCGAAGCGAGTCGACCAAGAGAACCCGGCGGGTGGCGGGGGTGGTGGGGGTGGTGGGGGTGGTGGCGGTAGGTCCATGCACGATTAGTAATGTGTCACGGGAGGGGCTGTGAAAACCAGCAGGGGAGCAGAGCAGAACGGTGTGGCCGGGTTGGACGAGGGCCGCCCAGCCCCCCCCAGTGCTGACCATCTTCTCTCCCCAGCAGGCCCAAGCCCAGCCGGCCCACCCACCGCTGCCGCGCCTCCTCCCGCGACCGCGCCGCCGCCTCCGCCGCCGCCCGCCGCCGCGCCGCCGGGTCCAGCGCGTGCTCGTCCCGCCAGTTGGCGCCCGCCGGCCCCGCGCCCGCCACCTCGATGAAGTCGTTGAGCACCGGGATGGCGGAGGCGGCTGCAGCAGCGGCCGCCGGCGGCTGTAGCATAGCAGTGGCAGTAGCAGCAGTGAAACAGGCAACGTCAGGACCGCGCGCAAGCAGACATCTTTGGGGGTTGGAGACAGAGAGAGAGAGCCGGACGGGCAAGGGACTGAGGCAGGGCGGCTCTGCGCTCGGGATTGCAAGGTCGAAAAGTCGCAGAAAACAATCACCGGTTCCGAACCCCGCATACGCCGCACCTGCTTGCCAGCCGCCGCGCCGCCGCCCGTCGCCTTGTCCGGACTGAGCAGCCCGCCGCCAAACATCTGCGCCACGGCCCGCCGCACGCCGCCGCCGCCGCCCTCCCCGGCGGCGCCGCCACCCGCGGTCGCGCCCGCCGCCGCCTCCGCGTCGCTGAGTGAGTAGTACACGCCATCATCGTCGTCGCTGCCGCCGCCGACCGCGCCGCTGCCTGCGCGGCTGAAGAAGCTGCCGGTGCCCGGGAAAGGCGCCGCAAGCGCGGGGATGGTCTCCGCGACGGTGCGCAGCCCGGGCCCGGCGGCGCCCTGGTGCCGGCGGCTGTCGTCGCCGCCGCCGCCAGCGCCGCCGCCGCTGCCGCCGCCGCCGCCGCCGCCGCCGCCGCCGGTGTTGGTGCCGCCCTCCAGGTGGTCCGCATCCACCATGGCCTCCAGCAGCGCACCCAGGTGCCGCGACCCGGCCCGGCCGCCGCCGGCGGCTGCGCCGCCACCGCCGCCGCCACCGCCACCGCCGCCGCCGCCGGTACCACTGCCGCCGTACGCACTCAGTGGTGACGTCGGCGACCCCAGCGCCGCCGGCGCGGCGGCGCCGGCGGCGGCTGCGCCGCCGCCGCCGCCGTCGCTCATGACGCTGACGCCGCCGTCGGTCACGTTGGTGGCGGTGCGCTGCACTCCGGCGGCGGCGCCGCCAGCGCTCGCGCCGCCGTGCTTGGAGACGTCGGGCGACATGGGCAGCGAGGTCAGGGCCGCTGGCGGTGCTGTAGGCGGGCTGCAGGCCGGCTGCGGCTGCGGCTGCGGCGGCGGTGCGGGCGGCGCCGGGCGCCATGGAGGCCGCGGAGGTGAGCAGGCGGCCGCTGGTGCCGCGGACCAGGGGCGCGGGGGGCGGCCTGCGGGCAGTGGGAGTGGCAGTGAAAGCTCAGTTTCAAACAAGGCCGCATCATTCGTCATAGCCTCATAGGCCAGCTCCTGGGCACGGCGCGACGTCACGGACTGCAACTGCAACGCCGACGCCCCTCCTCCGCACAAGCGCTGGCCCCTGTCCCCGCCCTTCCAGGCACATTTGCAACTCTTCATTTACACCTCTTCCAACCATCCTTGCTACTTTCTACATTCCCACCCACCTGGGCGCGTCGTCCAGGCGGTAATTGGCCCGGTGCGCCTCAGGGCCGCCCGCCCCCATGCCGCCGCCGCCGCCCGGCCCCATGCCGCCGCCGCCCGGCCCCTCGCGCCCTGTGGTCCAGAAGAAGCTGAAGGCCGCCTGCACCGCCGCCCAGGCGTTGCTGCCCTGCACATCGTCGTCCTCGCCGTGCAGCCGGATGGCCCACACCTGGGAGGGGGGGGGCGGGCGGACAGGGTTGTGAATACCAGCCTAAACTAAACCAAGCTAACTAGACGAGGGACAAGCAACTTGCAGCAACACAGGGTAGCGTGCTACTCGGGGGTTGCAAGGACGGCTGGAAAAGAGGTACAGCAGGCTGTGAATCCGGCAGGCGCAAGGGGGTGGGTGCGTGACTAGAGCGCCATGCAAAACACAGCCACAGCCAAAGCCACACGCTGCCTTCGCAGTTCGCTTTCCCTTGTGGCCTCCCCTGTGGCCTCTAACACGCACACGCATGTGCCCCCTGGTTCCCGTGCATATGCTGGAGGGCACCATGTCCCCCAACCCCACACACATACACATGCCACCCCGGCTGGCGGCTGCTCACCCCCTGCCCCCCCCCCCCTGGGCACGGAGTCGGACACCGCGTGCACGGCGGCCGTCTGCCTTCCGGGGAATCTGGCGACACCCACCCACCCACCCACCCACCCACCCACCCACCCACCCACCCACCCACCCACCCACCCACCCACCCACCCACCCACCCACACCTGGTTAGGCTGCCTCGCCAGCGCCGAGTCAAAGGACAGCAGCAGCTGCGCCGCCGTCAGACCACCGTCGCCGCCGCCCACGCCCGCCGCCGCCATGCGCGCCGCCACGCCGGCGCCGCCCGGCGCCAGCAGAGTCGACACCACCCGCTCAAACAACCCGCCGCCGCCGGCGCCGCCGCCGGTGCCGACGCCGGCGCCCAGCCCCGCGCCGGCGCCGCCGCGGCTGCTGGCGCTGCTGCTGCTGCCGCCGGTAAAGGTGGGCAGCAGGCTCGCGAAAAAGCCTTTCGAGCTGGGCGCACGGTGGAAGGGAATGGCGGCGGAGGAGTACGCCGCGTAGGCGGCGGCGGCGCCGCCGCCGCCGGCGCCGCCGCCCGGCGTCGCCGCGCCGGAGGAGGGGCCGGTGCCGCCGTCGGGCAGCACGCTGGGCGGCGGCGGCGGGGAGTGGTAGGCGTGCGCCCGGGCCTCGCTGTCCTCGTCGTCGTCGTCGGAGGAGATGTCCAGGGGCAGCGCGGCGTCCGAGGGCAGCAGACCGAAGAAGCGGGCCGCCGCGGAGGGCGAGCGCCGCAGCCGCCCGCCGGCGGTGCCGCCGCCGCTGCTGGCGCTGCCGCCGCCGGCGGCGGCGGCGCCGGCGGCGGCGGCGTCCTGCTGCTGCAGCTGCTGCCAGCGCCGCCGCTTCTCGTCCTCCCGCTCCTCGGCGGTCGTCTGGGACAGCGACAGCTGCGACTGCGACTGCGACCGCGACGCGGAGAGCGCCAGGGACGGCGCCGCCGCCGTCGGCGTGGGCGGCGGCGGCGGCGCGCCGCCCAGGCTCATGGCGCTGGCGGCGCGGGAGTGCAGCTGCGGGTGGGAGGAGCGGCGCGCCGCCTCGCGCGCCGCCGCCGCCGCCGCCTGGTGCGCCAGCAGTGCGGGGCGCAGGGTGGTCTCGGAGTGCAGGTACTGGTCTGTGTCCAGCTGCCACAGGTGCGGCTGCTGCGGGCCGGAGCCGGAGCCGGGGTGCGGCACGAAGTTGCCTGTGTGCGGCGGGCGGGCGGGTGGCGGCGGGGCGGGGGGGGGGGGGCGGCGGGGCAGGCGGAGCAGGCGGGGTAGTTGGTGGAAGTGGTGGAGGAGGAGGTGGTGGAAGTGGGGGACTTGGTAACAATGGTGGGCAGTGGCGGTGGGTGGTGGCGGTGGGGATGCCAAAGCTAGAGCAGCGTGTTGAAGAGGCTTGCGCCACCCACACCCACACGCACCCACACGCTCACGGCCCCCACACGCACCCACACGCTCACGGCCCCACGCACGCACCCACACGCTCACGGCCCCCACCGCACGCACACGCTCACGGCCCCACCGCACGCACCCAGGAACAGGTTTATGGCGTCCTGCTTCTCCGCGTCCGTGTACGTGTTGGAGTACAGCCGCCTGGTGGTGGTGGGGGGAGTGGGAGTGGTGGGTGGCGGGGGAGTGGGTGGGGGAGGTGCGGGGGTGCGGAGGTGCGCGGGTGCGGGTGCGGGTGCACAGGTTCCTTCCTTCCTTCCTTCCTTCCTTCCTTCCTTCCTTCCTTCCTTCCTTCCTTCCTTCCTTCCTTCCTTCCTTCCTTCCTTCCTTCCTTCCTTCCTTCCTTCCTTCCTTCCTTCCTTCCTTCCTTCCTTCCTTCCTTCCTTCCTTCCTTCCTTCCTTCCTTCCTTCCTTCCTTCCTTCCTTCCTTCCTTCCTTCCTTCCTTCCTTCCTTCCTTCCTTCCTTCACGCACACACGCTACATGCACTGCCCGTGACAAGCATGTACCATGAGCGCCCCAAGCCCCACGATCCCAGCCCTCCCTCTTTCCGCCCCCCCGGTTAACTGCAAACAACCGGCAGCCCTGCCCCCGCCTCACTTGATGCTGGTGACCAGGTCCTTGGAGTGCATGGACGCCTCCCACTCGCCCTTCTTGCGCTGCGGGAGGAGGTTACATCCATGATTATTTATAAAGGGAAGGGGTCAGGTCGCTTGCACAGGAAGCACCCATGCGGCAGCCGCAGGCCCCCACCTCCAGCAGCCGCAGCCGCCCCCCAAACTCCCCCCTGCACCTGCCTGTCCCTTGTCTAGTTTCGCTTGGGTTAGATTGGGCTGGTGTTTACAACCCCCCCCCCCCAAAACAAACTCCCCCCCCACCACGCCCCCACCTGGAAGAACAGCGTGTGCGCCTCGCTGCCGCCGTACTGCAGCGCCAGCACGTGGCCCATGGCCTCGTACAGCCCCATCAGCGTGAAGGCGGCGGAGCTGTCCGCGTCGATCTGTGCAAGCGAGGGCGTGCGTGGCACGTGTGTGGGGCGTACGGCATGGAGGTTGACGGTTGGGATGGCATCGTGACATCGCGACATCACGTGGCAGATCCCCTCCGCCGCCGACCCGCCTCCACGAACGGCTAAACCCCCTCCCCTGCACCGCTTCCCAGCCATCCTCGCAACCCCCCGCCCCGAAACTCACGCGTAATTCCCTTCTCTGTATTGCCGCAATTGCATTGTCCCTTGCCTAGTTTAGCTTGGCTTAGCTTGGGCTGGTGTTCACAACCCCCCAAACGCCACCACCCGGCCCCACTCCGCCCCGCGCCCACCTCCCGCAGGTCGTGCAGCCCCAGTTTGAAGAGCTGACGCCCAAACCCCACCAGACCAAACGCGAACTGCGCCACGTTGGTCCGGTCCAGGCAGTCGATGCAGTTGGTCCGCAGCACACCAGACTGCCACTGCAGGCCCGGGTTGCCGCCGCCGCCGCCGCCAGCGCCGCCGTAGCCGGGAGCGCCGCCGCCGCCGCCGCGGGGGGAATTGAATGAGGCCGATTTGCGTGTCGTACGGCGCGAGGGCGAGGGCATGTTGACACCGAACGTGCCGCCGGCGCCGGCGCCGCCGCCCCCGGAAGACACGTAGGCGGCGGGGTGCAGGTCGAAGGAGGGCCGGCCGGCGGCGGCGGCGGCCAGCGGCACGCCGCCCACGGCCGCCGCGCCGGCGCCGTCGAGGTCGGGTGTGCTGCCGCTGCCGCCGCCGCCACCGCCGCCGCCGCCGCCGCCGCCGCCGCCGCCGCCGCCGCCGCCGCCGTAGCGGAACCGCTCGGCGGACGCGCGCCGCGCGCGGACGGCGGCGGCGGCGGCCTCCGCCGCCGCCGCCAGCGCAGCCTGGCTGCCCGCCACCTGGCCGCTCGCGCGCAGCAGCCCGCCGCGCCTGGGCACCACCGCTGTTGCTGCTCCTCCCCCTGCCCCTGCCCCTCCTGCCCCACCCCCACCACCTCCGCCTCCGCCTCCGCCGCCACCTCCGCCACCGCCCTCGGCCGCCTCCCGCGCCGCCGCCGCCGCCGCCAGCGCCTGCTGCCGCGCGGCGGGCGCCGCGGGGTTGTGCACGAAGAGGCCGGTCATGTCCAGCGCCAGGCGCGTGATGGCGGCCAGCTCGGTCAGCAGGTTGGCGCCCGACTGCTTGGCGTGCTTGGAGAAGTCCCAGGGGCTGCGGGCGTGGGGATTGTAAACACCAGCCCAATCTAAACCCAAGCGAAGCTAGGGGGGTTGCAAAGATGGTATATAGAAGCGTAGTGGCGTAGACAGGGGGGTGTGAGGGAGGGTGTGTGTGGGGTTCCATGCATGATTAAGAAAGATGAGAGGATGTTGACAGGTCGTCGCAGCAGACCAGTCTTGGCGTTACCGTGGGGGTGGGAGGTGTTGGTGGGAGGGTGTGGTGGGAGCGGTTGATGGGGGCGGAGTGGTGGGAGTGGGGTGGTGGAGGCGGGAGTGGTGAGAGTGGTGGGGTTTGGGAGTGATGGCGGTGGGTGGCGGCGGCGGTGAGGTGGCGCAAAGCGGCGTGTGTGTTGAGGAGCCCAATGAAGAGGACAACGAGACCCATCCAGTCCAGAACAGTGCGTGCGCGCGTGCACGCCCCCCGCAGTCATCCCGCCTCCACCCCCGCCCCCCCGCCCCCTGCCCCCCGCCCCCCGCCCCCCGCCCCCCGCCCCCCGCCCCCCGCCCTCACATGTACACCACGTGCGGCCGCGCCCGGCCCCGCGCCGCGTTGAGCTGCGCAATGGCCGCCGCCAGCTCCCGCCGCAGCAGCGTCTCCCTGCGGCAGGGGGGGAGGCAGGGGCAGCAGCAAGGGGAGGCAGGGGCAGCAGGGGCGGGGGATTCGGAGCGGTGGTTTGCAGGAGCAGGCGAAGCAGGATGACGCGGGGTGGTGATGGTGGTGGTGTGGGGGGCCCAGCAGCGGCGGACGGGGCCGCTCGCGCTGTGGCTTCACACTGCATCCGTTCACCCACCCACCCACACGGCCCCACCCACCCCACCCCACCCCCAGTCGCACCGCGGCCGCCGCTCCTTGCTCTTGAGCAGGTTGAGCACCACCAGAGGCGCGCCGTAGCGGGACTCCAGGTCGTCAAAGTGGGCCTCCGTCACCTGCGAGGCGGAGGCCGGGCGGCCGGGGGTGGATGCGGCCGGCCGGCATGGGTTGAAAGGAGCTCGCAGAGCAGCGTGCTGAGGGGCTGGGGGTGGCACCGCTGTACATCGGCACTAAAATTATGTGCGCATGGACGGCTAACCACCCCACCCCACAATGGCAATGGTTGATTTGGGAATTGGAGAAAATTTCGACTTCGACTTCGAGCGCCTGTACCGCTTGTACCTCCACCGCTTGCACCTCCGCACCCCCACACCCCACCCCACACCCACCCCTACAACCCCACCCCACCCCACCCCCACCCCACCCCCACCCCACCCCACCCCAACCCACCCCAACCCAACCCACCCCACCCCACCCCACCCCTACACCCCCACCCACCCGCCCAAGACCGCCCGCCCAAGACCGCCGTACCAAGACCGCCCACGCAAGACCATCTGACCAAGACCGCCCTGATGCACAAGACTGCCCTACAACGTCGCCGCCCACCCAGGCTCTGCCCGCGTGCCCGTCACCCAGTGTCTCGGGACTTGTCGCGGGATTGTGTCCGGGTTACACGCCTATCGCCCTCCCCTCCACATAGCAACGGTCCCTCCCAGTCCCTCAGTTTGGTGCAGGCAGACAATGAGCGAGCGTGCGTGCGGGCGCCCCGACTGGCAGGAGTGTTGGGGAGCCGTTCGCGGCCCGCACCCTGCCAGTATCACCCTCCACCTTCCCCCGGCCCCTTCAACGGAGACGTCGCGATCGCCCCCATGCAGTGCCCATGCAATCGTGCCGGCCTACTTAGCCTGCGCCCGTTGCAACCGGGCGCAAGTCACCCGGGCTCGCGCGTTCTCAGTCATAGGATAGGTCATAGGATAGGTCTTCCATAGGTTCCTTTCGTCTGCTCACAAGCCCTGCTCGCCTCTACCCTCCCGGCATGTCGATAATGCTTTGGATGATCCTGCCGGGCGTATCGTGGACGCTGCCCGGCCCTTCCGCGTGTGGCTACAGGTGGGTATAGTGTGTGATTAGCGCAATAGGCTGGGTCGGGCTGGGTGTGAGCGCGCGGCGAGCCTGGGTGACGCGAAAACGCCGATCGGCGTTACTTGCTACTGGAGTCGACGACCCAAGATGCCGGCGACGACTAGATGAACAAGACTGAAGACCGCCAACAAGAACACGAGCATACCTCTCTCCTCCGCACATGGGTTTTGGGTTGGCAATGGTTGATTTGGGAATTGGAAAAAACTACCACCCCTACACCCCCACCCCACCCCACCCCACCCCACCCCACCCCCACCCCCACTCCCACCCCCCACACCCACTCCCCCACCCCCTGCTCCCCACCCCCCACCTGGTACAGGGGGTCGAACTGCTGCAGCACGATCTCGGGCTTGGGGCTCAGCGCGCTGAGCTGCTGGCTCCAGAACAGCGGCACGGAGCCGCGCAGCTGCACCACACTGCTCAGCAGCGGCGTGCGGGTGCGGTAGTCCAGGCCGGCGTCCACCACCTGGGGCGGGGGGGGGGGGGTTGCGGGGGGGGGGGGGGTGCGGGTGTGTGTGTGTTTGCATGATGCCTATTTAAGCACATTATGCGGGGTGGGGGTAGCGGTGCATGCATGACTTCAATTATATGGTATTGTGGATCAGGATGGAGACGAGGAGGAAGCGGCGGAGGAGGAGGACAACGTGTGCATTTCGCACACCCACCCACTCCCACCCCGGCCCGACCCGGGCCCCTCCCCACACGCCGCACCCGCACCGCCCGCCCCACGCACCTGCTCCGTCTCCACCTCGTTGGCCACCTTGCCGCCGTCGCTGATGCCGCGCTTGCGGAAGCGCGTGCCCGCAAAGTGCCGCGAGCGCCGCGCGATGAGCGTCAGGGTCAGCGGCCGGCCGTAGACTGCGGGCGGGGGGCGGGGCGGGGCGGGGCGGGGCGGGGCGGGGCGGGGCGGGGCGGGGCGGGGCGGGGCGAGTAATGAGCCCGAGCTAAAGCAAGCCGAATTGAAGCGGTGGCGATACCAAAAAGCTGTTTACCGTAATATGCAATGGTTCGCTCCCCTCCCCTCCCCTCCCATCCCCTCCCCTCCCATCCCCTCCCCTCCCCTCCCTGGTTTGGTTTGGATTAGCTTGGGCGGGAAACCGCAACCCTCCCCCATTAATCATGCATGGAACCCCACACCACTCACTGGACAGGCGCCGCTGCTCCCAGAAGCCGTGGATGAGCGGCACCGTCCACCTGCAGGCGCCGCCGCCGCCGCCACTGGCGCCCAGCGCCCGCCGCAGCGCCGCCGTCAGGTAGGCGTTCCACACGAACATGCTGTCGTACACGTTACCGCCCGCCGTACCGTAACCGTCACCGTTACTACCGTTGCCGGTGTCGGTACCGCCGGTGGCGGCGGAGGCGGAGGGCGAGGGGCTGGGGAGGCGGGAGGGCGAGGCCGAGGCCGAGGCTCGCTCGGCCTCGGCCTCGCCGTCGCCCTCGCCGGGCACTGCGGGGCCGTCCGGGAACAGGCCCGCCGCGGCCACACTCTGCAAGGGGGCCGGCAAACAAGGCACCGAGCCCAATCAGGTGCGATTGCTGATGGTTAAACCGCTATCGATCTGCCTTGATCAACTACCAGCTATCAACAACGGCGAGTACAAGCACAAGACGCCAGACCTCAATAGCTTTTTTACGGCAACGCCACCCGCACGCTGTGACCCGAACTCCCGCGCCGCCCCGCCCCCATCCCCCCTCCCGCGCCCCCAACGCACCGCGTCCGCCGCCGCCGCGGCCGCCGCCGCGGCGCGCTGGCAGTTCTGCTGCAGCGTCGCGGCCAGGTTGTAGGTGTAGGAGAAGTAAAAGTGCTTGGTGAGGTCCATGCCCATGAGCAGCTTCACGTAGCTGCGAGGGTGGGGGGCGGGGTGGGAGCGGGAACGGCATGGGGGCTTAGAACTTTAGGGTTTTGGAAGTGGCTAGAGCGGCAGGGCTGGGGATACTATAGGGGTGCCTTGACGGAAGGATGGATGCGTCCGGAACCCAAAAGCTCTAGGCGCGTGCGAGTGACTGGTGGCTCGCTTCCGTTTGGAAGGTGTCGACTTACCCCTGCCCCGCCCCTGCCCCCCGCGCCCCATCCTTCCTACCCCTGCCCCTGCCCGCTGCCCTGCCACCCTGCCGCCCCTGCCCCCGCGGCGCGCCCGCACCGCTTCTCCGCCGCGGTGGAGGTGTTGCCGCCCGCCGCCGAGTGGTAGCCGGGGTGCAGCGGCACCAGCGCCGTGGCCGCCACCGTGTACACCTGTGCGGGGCGGGTGGGTGGGGTTTGGGGGAGGGGCGGTTGCGGGGGGCGTGGTCGGGTGGGCGAGGCAGGGGACTGGCACTCAACGCAAGGATCGACGCAAGAGCAGAGCAAAGAGCAGAGATTTCTGCCGCTCCCGCCGCAGCCCGCTCGCCGGCCCGCTCCCCAGCCCGCTCCCAACCCCACCCCACGCCGCGCTGCCCTTCGTCCCACCCCACCCGTCCTTCCTTCCTTCCTTCCTTCCTCGACCGCCACCCGCCCGCACCTTGTGTCCGCACATGCTGCCCACCGCCGCCTTGCGCGTCACCAGCAGCAGGTAGTAGGTCTCGGTGAAGCGGAAGCAGCCCAGGATGCCGCAGCACTGAGGAGGGCGGGCGTTTTGGGGGGGGGGGGGGGGGGAGTTGCATCGCATGATTAGCAAAGTTGTTGACAGGGGGGCCGGAGGTAGAGGAGGACGTGGGTGCGGTGCGGGGGGTGTGTGTGGAGGGGGCGTGGGGCGGGTGTGCGGGGCGTGGCAGAAGGCAGGGACAGGCGCGGGAGCAGGCGGGCGGCGCGCACAGACAGTGGTTGCGCCGAGCGCGTGACTGGACCCCGCAGCCACATGGGTGATGCCCCGGCCGCAGGCAGCCGCCTGCTCCTCCCTTGCCCTCCCCAGAGCCTTACAGCCGCAGAGCCTCACGCCGCCGCCCCCAGCGAGCTCCTGTGCCTGCCGGCTCCTCGCGGCCACCGCCTCCCGCAGGCCGGCACGGTTGGACCCCATCCCAATCCCCCGCCCTCCACCCTCCACCCTCCGCCCTCCACCCTCCACCCTCCACCCTCCACCCCAGCCCCGTCCACCCTCTGCCCCCCCCCCCCTCCACTCACGTGCGTGACCAGCTGCAGGCCGCCCAGGTGCGCATTGGCGGCGTGGATCTGGCCCAGCATGGCGCGGACCTGGCGGCAGGGGTGTGTGTGCACATGGTGTATGGGGTTTATATCATTTTATTATTCAATGAACCGAAAGCAACCGAACAGCATCAGTGAAGGGGTGTGGAAGACCCACACGCACAGACGCCCGCCCACCTCGGCCAGGCTGTAGGCCCCAGCCACCTCCGCCACATCCAGCTGCGTCGGCTCCTGCTTGCTGATCTGTTGCGCGGGAGCAGCGGGAGGCGCATGAGGCGCAGGAGGCGCATGAGGCGCAACAGCATCAGGCGGGCGGCCGGAGGACCAGAGGACCAGCAGATTCCCACGACACCACCTGGGCCTCGGTGGCGGTGAGGCGCGCCCCTCCGACTCCACAGCCAGAGACACAGCCGCAAGCCCGCCTAAGTCAAATAGCGCCTCGTGCCAGGAACCTGCTTCCCCCCGCCCTGGCAAGCCCTTCCACCGCAGCCGCCGCCCGGGGCCAGGTGGCAGGAGCCAGGTGGCAGTGGGGGTGGGGGCACAAGGGTTCGCTGCCCCGCGCCCCAGGGTACCCAATGGCTCCGCAAGGCGGTCTGAACCCATGCCAGGCTGCTACTCGAGCTCGCTGTGCTGGTGCACCCTTCCGGCGGTCTCCTGGCCGGCGGGGAGGGCGCCAGAGCGACGAACCCACTCACCTTGAGCAGCGCTGCGGTGTTGCGCAGCTTGCAGTAGCCCACCACGAACAGCCGCGCCTTCGTCTGGTAGATGGAGAGGCGCTGGTATGGTGCCAGCGCCTCCATCGTGGGCGCAGCTGGCTTTGCTCCGTGGGCTAGCGACAGACTCGTGTCATCTCAATTCTCTTCTGCCAGCTGCTGCGTCAGCTGTTTGCCCCTACGTAGGTTTTAAATTGGGCAAATTGTGAAGGCATTGAATAGACATTATGAAGCAAGGCAACGAAAAAATACATCGCGCCCATTCCGCAATCAGTCAAGCTGAAGACCGCTCGCCGCACTTTTGTAACAGTTTCCCGCGACACACTAGTTAGCTGAAGAGCATTAGCAACCATGCAGGCACTCCGCCGGGCCGTTAGCTCCGCTATGCCGGGAATCCGCCGGGCTTCCACCACGGCCGGCGAGACCACCGACAAGTTCTGGGCTCCTTACTTCCCTAAGCCCCCTGTGACTTCGGAGCAGGCCAAGAAGAACGTGAACAAGGAGATGGTCGGCTTCATGCTGCTCGGTAAGCGCGCTGGGACCCGCTGGGCTCTCGCCGTTTTCATGCACGGTAGCAAAGATCGCTTCCGGAAGAATGCGCATGCTGGCGAGACTGGAGGAGCCGTGGTGGGGGTTTCGAAAGGAGGACGCGCTGATGCCGGTCAGCTGGGGCCTGGAAAGCAGCCTGCAGCGCACCAGGGCCCTCGCTACGAGCACGAAGGAGAATGGGATCGCTAGCGGAGCTGCGGCGAGCCTGGGCCGAACAGCGGCACCGCGCAGGGGTCCATTTGTTGCCGCACAGCTTTCAGTCGCGGCTGGTTGTGCTTGGGAGCAATGTCTATGGGGCATTTGTGAGGCGCAGCTACCGGGGAAGTGGCGCTGGTTGCGCCATCGCGGACCGCTGTACCGGGTGGGCAGTCATTATCGCGCTGGAGCAACGCAGCGACGTGGCGCTGTGCTCCTTGACGTTCAGGATTGCGTCTTTGAACGCACACCGGCGTCGCATGCGCGTCACGGGGTCCCAGCGGCAAAACAGGCCCGGCATGCGCCCCAAGCCCCCGGCGTGTGCAACGCCGTTGCCCGAGCGCCTCCGGAAGCTCAGCGCGCCCCACAGCCGGACCGCGTGGAAGCCGACTGCTTCTGCGCAGCCGCAGCCGCCCTCACACGGGCTGCTGCCCCGGAGCTGTCCACGTCTTGGGCTTGACCCGGTGTGCGCACGGCCCGTGTGCTTCTCTGGCCGCAGGCCCCGTCGGCGTTGCCTTCATGCTCTACGACTTCGCTGTGGGTCTGGAGGAGGAGCACCACGTGACCATCCCGCCCTACCCCTGGATGCGCATCCGCCGCGTGCCCGGCATGCCGTGGGGCCAAGACGGCCTGTTCGAGGGCGTGAGTGCGGGCTCGTTTGCGGGTTGGGCCAAGGGAGGAGACAGGAGCACGGAGTGCTTGTTTGGGGCGGGGGGTTTGTGGGTGCGGGGCGGCGGGCAGGCGGGCCGATCGGGTGACAGCGTGTGGAGCGGGACGTGTGAAACACACAGCGCGGCCGGCGCGGCGGGGACTGGCCGTGTGCCGACCGGCTTCGAGCACGGGGGCTAGGCCGTAGAACGCGGGGCCGCCATCCACGGCCATGCGGAATTTTAGAGGCGGATGGCACGTGCTCACTGAACCTACTTCAACGCCGCTTGCCTATGTTGTAGCTGTGGGGTTCACCGAAACGATTGCTCATCTGACCCCTGCGTTCCCGCCTGCTCTCCGCCGCGCAGCACCCCCGCGTTGCCACCACCTGGCCCCCGGAGGAGGGCGTGACCGCCAGCCACCACTAAGCGGCTTGGCGCCCTCATGATCGACGGTGCGCCATGGCCGGCCTAGCGACTCGCTGCGAGGCGGCTGCACGCACACGCTTGCAGCGGGCCTGGGCCGCCGGCGGCCTGTGTCCTTGCGGACGGCGACAATAGCTCGAGGCATGTGACGTATGAGTTTCGGTCGGCACTGGCGTCTGCGGTGGGTAGCGCCGACGCGGCGTGCTCTGCGGGGCCATGCTTGGGCTATCGGGCGCGGCGTGCTCTGCGGGGCTAAGTTGGTCGGGCGCGTGTCGAGGGCTTACCTCTGGCTTAATTTACTGTGTGACGCGGTCTGATGCGCATGTAACTGTGGGGTGGGTCAGTAGACGTGAATGCGTGTGCGTTCGTGTATCTGTGCTGGTAGTTAGGGGCGTGTCTTTCATGGCGGTGGACAACATTGCTGACGCTCTTTAGCATAGCTGTGATGGCGCGGGGGACTTGCAATTACCGGTATGCCTCCCCGCTTGTAAGTCGCGAACCGGCGCGGCGGGCAAAGCTGCTGGCGATGTCAGCGGCAGGTGTCCACAGAGAAGGGTACACGCGCACCTTTCCAAAAGCCCACTCACCAGAAGTTGGTTTCAAAGTGCAAAACGTCGCGAGCCCCATCAGGAGTGGCGGGAGTTAAAAAAGCGGCCAATGCAGATGAAGCCCGCTCAACTTCTCCGGGCCGCTTCGCACGCGTCCATGCGCCAGCGTTTCCATGCCAAGAGGCCTGGCTTAAACTATAACTACAATCAGGCATAGACTCAGAGTCTCCAGTTACCTACCTGCCTAAGCCATTTTAGCCTCCGCTCGAGGTAGCACGATTGCTCTTACTTCCCGTTCTCGCGTGCCGGTCTTTGCCGCCTTTGTCAAGCTAACCGGTCCGGCGACGCCATCCGTGGCGTTCGTATCGCAACGATGCGTCGCGTCTTGAAGAAGTAAGCCGGGGATTTTGACGGGCGCATAGCCATCCGCACGGCAGACTCTGGAACGTGCCGGCCCGCTGGGCCGTGTGGGCTTTGCGAGCCTGTCACTTGCGATTTGGTCATGAAATGCTTGATGTTTTCCGTCCGTCCCTGACACCGGCTCGCACGGGGTCGGTTAGACCGCTCAACTTCCGTTCGCAGCTCCCTTAGGTTTCTGCCGCCGGTGTGACGCTAACGGATAATACTGCCGCTATTACGTTGATAAAACTGGGCTTGAAATTGTTTTAGAGCCCATGCATTTTTCGCAGTAGGCAAGGAGCACGCCGCCCGATGCCAGACGCACGAATTTCGGCCCCAGCTGACACGTACTGCTTACACACATAAATTCCTGCACACAGAGTATTTCAGAAGAACGAGCGTCAGGATGAGAGCGACACTAATTTGGACCTGAACCCAACCCGCGACCGCTCCCTGGGCACGAGGTGCGGTCTGCGCTGCTGTTTGGACCAGCTCATACAGGCTTATTCGAATACCGCCCAGGGCTAGTAACGGAACACTGGGCGCGCTGCAGTAAGGAGTGCGTTCTTGGAAGGCCACTTGACGAAATCTTGCTCCGCGCT
The DNA here is from genome assembly GCA_016834605.1 of Chlamydomonas incerta. NCBI lineage: Eukaryota > Viridiplantae > Chlorophyta > Chlorophyceae > Chlamydomonadales > Chlamydomonadaceae > Chlamydomonas > Chlamydomonas incerta. The sequence continues at coordinate 215,252 of JAEHOC010000096.1, forward strand.
GCTCCTCGCGCCCTGCTGCCTGGCTCATTGTACTCCACATACAGTTCGGACGTGTATCTACCATCTGCCGCGAGTTCGCCATTGGCGCGTGGACTCGGCCCGGCTGTGGAGTCGCTGTTTAAGAGCGCGGCCGAGGCTGCCGGCGTGGGCCCCTCTGCAAAGCCCCCTGCCGTCTACCAGACGCACACCGGCGGGCCGCCCTCCCACCTGCAACAGCAGCAGCCGCAGTCGCCGCTGAGGCCGCACCCGCCTGCGGGAGCCCCGCCCTCGCCCGGCAGCCTGCCCGCCCTGGCCAGCTCGTCTCCCACGGGCGCGCCCGCGCCCCCCGGCGCCGCCATGCCCGCCACGGGCCTGGCGGCTCAGGTGGTCGCCGCCCCCGGCAATATGGCAGTGGCGCCGGGCCTCAGCACGCCAACTGGCGCCCAGTCGGCGGCGGACGCGGCGGCGGCTTCGCTGCCCAGCCCCCCGCGCGACCACGTGGCACCCAAGACCTACGAAAGGTGAGTGTCCGCCGCTGCAGGCGCCCAGGCGTGCGGGCGTGCGGGCGACGGGGCGCGGAGCCGGCTCGTGCCACGAGGTGTTGGAGGCCCTTCAGTCGCGTGTCGCGGGCTTGGGGCGGACGGTTTTGCGGCGAGATCCCAGCCCGACGGTTTTGGGGATGGGTCTGACGGTACTTACCGTGCAGGAGTGGGGTTTTGCGGGAACTGGTTTTTTCCGCCGCCAGGCTGGATTGGTTTAGGGCGGTTTTTCATTGTTGCAGCGCTAATACCTGGCCTTGCGTCGCGGCCCTCCAACAGCTTCCCGTGCGCCCTCTGATCCGTGCCCCTTCCTCCCGCCGCTGCCCCATGCAGCGTGACCATCGCCACGGGACGCAACTGCCCGCCCGGCCTGCGCCGCCCCGTGTGGTGAGTGGCGGCCTATAGAGGCGAGGGCGCGGGTTGGGGGCGATTGTGGTGCTCCTGTCACCAACTCACTGACACGTGCGACGCAGCCTGCCTGCGCCCAAGGCCGCCCTGCGCGCCCCCTCTCCCGCCGTCCCCTGCACCGCTCCACCCCCTCCCGCCCAACCCGGCGCCCTCCACAAACCTTTCCTCCCCGCACCCTTCCTCCGCACCCTCACTGCAACCACCTGTGATCGCGGCACGCGCAGGCACGTGACGGACTTCGACCTGCGCCGCCTCATGTACAACGGCGCCATCTCCATGGTGTACCACGCCGTGGACAAGCGCAGCGGCATCACGGTGGCGCTCAAGCTCTACAAGCGCATCAAGCTCAACGAGATAGAGCGCCACCAGGTGATAGGTTGCTGTGTGTGTGACTGTGTGTTTGTGCGCGGCATGGCGATGGAAAGGGGCAGGAGTTAAGGGGCTATCTAGTCAGGCGGCCTGTGGGGGCGCGCGGTCGCTTCACCTCCCCGTGGTCGCTTCACCTCCCCTCGCGTGCGCCGCGCTGAACCCCATGCCCCGCGCCATCCCTTCCGAACCCGGTCCGATATTTTCCTTCGTTGTTTGCCAGCTGCAGCCGCCGGCAGCGGCTGGCTGGCGCGCATACGCACGCATGGCACGCCCCTCCGCATGGCACCCACCCTCCGGCCCCCCGCCCGCATGCACCCCGCGGCCCCGCCCCCCATCCCCCGCCCCCCATCCCCCGCCTCCACGCCTCGCACACACACTTACATACTTGCGTGGTGAGGTGGCAGCGTGAGGGGGCGTTTCTTTGCCCCTCACCCTGACCCACACTGACACTGACACACGCACTGACACACGCACTGACACACACGCACACCCGCACGCACACCCGCACGCCCACAGGTGGCCCGCGAGATCCGGCTGCACTCGGAGCTGGCGCACGACTCCATCATCGCGCTGTACGCGGCGTGGAAGGACCGCGCCTACGTCTACCTGGCGCTGGAGTGGGCGCCCGGGGTGAGCGGGCGGATGGCGGGCAGGGCGGTTGAGCAGAATGAAAGGGTTGGGTTGGGGATAGGTGACGGGCTGCCTGGGGCGCCCCTACCGGCGCCACCGGTCAACCTTTCAGTCCTGCATTTGCAACTCCCCCTCCACCCCGCACACTCCAAAACAACCCCCAACCCCCCCCGCCCACGGCCCCCAGGGTGACGTGTACAGCTACCTCAAGTCGCAGCGTGGCCGGCTGGCGGAGGAGCTGGCGGTGCCGCTCATCCTGGAGCCCTTCATGGCGGGCCTGGCGGTCATCCACGCGCGCGGCCTCATCCACCGCGACATCAAGCCCGAGAACATGCTGCTCACCAACAGCTTCCAGGTGCGCGCCTGCCTGTGTGTGGGGGGGTGTGGGTGCGACTGGGTGTGTTGTGCCTGTGTTAGGCATGGGCATGCGGAAGGTTCCCTTGAGCCCCCCGTGCCATCCCGCCCACCCACCCCCACCTACCGCCACCTGCCCTGCCCCCCTAGTTTCGCTTGGGTTTAGATTGGGCTGGTGTTTACAACCCCCCCCCCCCACAGGTCAAGATCGCGGACTTCGGTCTGTCCATTGACTCCAAGCAGGAGATCGCCAACACCCGGTGAGCCCGCGCCCGCGCCCCTGACCCTGACCCTGACCCTCCTCGCCTTCCCACCCCCGTTTCCACAACCCCACACGCTGCTGCTCCCCACCAATCCCCCCTGCACCTTTCCTCTCCAAACCCCTCCCCCTTCACCCTCCCTCTCCCCCCCCCCCCAGCCTGGGCACCATCGACTACCTGGCGCCCGAGATCCTGGACTGCCCGGTGAAGCAGCACCCCGAGGACCACAAGGACCGCCCCGACACAGGATACACCAACAAGGTGGGGGCGGACGGGCGGGGAGAGGCGCGTGGACTTAGTGGAGCGTGGCTTTTGAAGGGGTGTGGAGGTTTCGAAGATGAACCGGTGTCGATCCATTGGCCCCATGTCCGTTCATTCCGCACTTCCGCGTGTGCAGCATGCTTATGTCGCCGCCGCCGCAGCTGGCTGATGCTCCTCCCGGCCTGGTTCAGCTTGGGCTGGTATTAACAATCCCACCCCCCACCCGCCTTGCGGTGCGCCCCCAGGTGGACTGCTGGAGCGTGGGCGTGCTGGCCTACGAGCTGCTGGTGGGGCAGCCGCCCTTTGCGGCGGTGAGTTGCGACGTGTGTGTCATGGCTCATAGCGGCACAAGGGTTACGGCTCCCTCACGCCGCCACGCCCGCCCCGCTCTCCTTTGTCCTGCTCCCCACCTCCCGCGCCAACCATCAACCCCGCACACCCTTCCCGCCCCCGCAGCCCTCGGCCCAGGAGACGCTGCGGCTGATCCGCACCAAGCGGGTCGAGTACCCCAACTGGCTGTCCGCCGACTCCATCAGCTTCATCAGCTCGTGAGTGGCGGTGCATGGCGGCCGATGGGGCAGCTGTGGGGCTGCTCCTGGTGGGGCCGTGGCCAGCGTGGCCAGTGCCGCTGTGCCGCTGCCGCTGCTGTTACTGGTCCCCTCGATGCTGTCCCAGCTCCCGTCCCACACACACCCTACACTGGCGTGCTAGACTTGCGTCTTCGCATGCACCGGCCCCGGATGACTCGTGCCCAACCCTCCAACCCCCAACCCCACCCACCCCCACCCCCAACCCCTCAGCCCCCAACCCCGCCCCCAACCCACCCCAACCCCGCCCCCAACCCCACCCCCTTGCAGCGTGCTGGTTCGAGACCCCACCCAGCGCCCCACCATCGTGGAGCTGCTGGAGCACCCCTGGATCCTAAAGTACAGCCGCCGCGACAGCGCCGCCGGCGGCCGCGGCCGCACGCGGCTGCTGCGGCGCGGCACCGTGGACGGCGGCGGCGTGGGCGTGCTGGTCCGCAGCAACACCGTGGGCGGCGTGGTGAGTCCTGCTGTGTGCGTGTGTGCGTGTGCGTGTGCGTGTGCGTGTGCGTGTGCGTGTGCGTGTGCGTGTGCGTGTGCGTGTGCGTGTGCGTGTGCGTGTGCGTGTGCGTGTGCGTGTGGCTCACGGTTCGCGCAGATTATGTATTAGGGCGCGCCGCCCCGCCGAGATTTGCGTGTGCGGTGGGCACTGATGGCTATTCCGATGACCCTTGTTTCACTCATGCCGCCGCGTGTCTGTTCGCCTGCTGCAGGCTGACCTCCTGCCCCTGGCGGCCCAGCAGCAGCAGCAGCAGCAACAGCAGCAACAACAGCAGCAGCAGATGCAAGAGCAGCAGCAGATGCACGCCCTACAGCAGCAGCAACAGCAGCAGCAACAGCAGTTCATGCCGCACCCGCCCGCCGGCGGCGCCCAGCAGCCGCCGCCCACCAACGCCGCTGCCTTCCAGGCGCAGCTGGCGGCGGCCGCGGCCAACGGCCAACTGCTGCAGCCTCAGTACCAGATGCTACAACAGCAGCAGCACATGCAGCTGCAACAGCAGCAGCAGCCGTCGCTGCAGCACGCGCACACCTACGGCCACGGCAACGCGCTGGGTGGCAGCAACGCGGCGGCGGCGGCGGCCTATGCGCAGCTGCAGGCGCAGCACCAGCAGATGCAGCTGCAGCACCAGGTGCGTGATGCGTGTTTGCATGGGATTTAGACGCAGATGGTCAGCTGTGGTAGAGGCTGTGGCAGAGGTAGCACTTCATCACCTTCCTTGCATCATCCCAGCCAGCCAACCCTGGTATTATTGACAACCCCGCCTGCCTTGCCCCAAACCCGCTTCCCCCATCCCCCCCCCACCTCACCCCCCACAGCTGCAGGCCCAGAAGATGCAGCAGCAAGCCTTCCAGCAGCAGCAGCACGCGCTGCAGCAGCAGCTGGCGGCGCAGCAGGCGCAGCACCAGCACGCCATGGCGGCGGCGGCCGCCGCCGCCCACGGCGGCGCCGACCACACCTACACATCCGCTGTGCACAACGTGATGGACGACGCGGAGATGGATGTGGGCAGCGGCGGTCCGCCGCCGCCGCCGTTGTACAGCGTGACGCTGCCGCCGCCGCCGCCAGGCGCGCCCGGCGGCGGCGGCGCCGCCGCCTGCGCGCTGACGTCGTCGGCGCCGCCGGCGGCGGCCTTCCACGCCGCCGCGGTGGGCAGCGTGGCGGCGGCGGCGGTGGAGAAGAGCGCCGGCTCCATGCTGGCGCGCAAGCTCAAGTTCTGGAGCTCGGCCTCCTCGACAGCCGCCGCCGCCACGAACGCGCAGACGTCCATGCCGCAGCCGACGCTGCAGCTGGGCGGCGGCGGCGCCGACGCCGGCAGCGGCGACGCCGCCGCCCTGTCGTCGCTGAGCTCGCCCTCTTCGGGTCGCGTGGGGCCGCTGCCGCCGGTGACGGCGCCGCCGGCCGCGTCAGCGGCGGCGGCGGGCGGCGGTCTGTTCGCGAGGCTGACGGCGTCCAAGTCCAAGGGCTCCGTCACCCTGACGGCGGTCGGCGGCCTTCCGTCGTCGACGTCGTCGGGCGCGCCGTCGCCGACGGCGGCGGCGGCGGCCGCCGCCGCGGGGCTGGGCCTGTCGTCGTCAGTCGGTGCGGTCGGCGCCGTGGCACTGCTGGCGGCGCCGGGCTCACCCGCGCGGCTGGGCTCGCCGGCGCGCCTGGGCGGTGGCGCGTCCAAGACGGCGGCCATGCTGGCGGCGGCGGCGGCCGCCGCCGCGGCGGGCGAGGCCGGCGGCTGCGCCCCGATGGAGGTGGAGGGCTCGCCGCGCTCCGGCCGCGGCGCGTCGTTCGCGCGCAACACCGCGGGCCTGGCGCAGTGAATGCCAAGGCGTTAGCGGCTGCGGGCCATGCATGTCAGCAGGCTGGCCCGGAGGGATACGAGCGAGCGAGGCAGAGCCGCGGCAAGCAAGTACGACGCTGCAAGCAAGCGGCCAAGAGGCATACGCATGCAACGCATACCCCCTGCCGCCGGCGGTGGCTGCGTGGATGTGGCGGCGTTTGAAATTACCGCGCGTGCGCGCGTGCGTGCATGTGTGTGTGTGTGTGTGTGTGTGTGTGTGTGTGTGTGTGTGTGTTGCACCAACTGTTTTCTCATGTTCCCCGACGGGTTTCCATTGCGTTGTTGTAATGACTGGGCCCAGAGGAACTAACTAGCTATGCATGAAGCCCACAAGCAAAGATTACTGCAACTTGTGGCTGGCTAGAACTCAGGGCACGAGCACTAACAGCCGTACACAACGCATGCCCAGGCGTGTTTTCTTCTTACTTTTAAGCCAGGGGGCGTTTTGTCTGCCTGCCTGATCTGTTCACTGCTGGGGCCTGCTGGACAGGACAACCGTGAAAGCTACAAATGATTCGAGTGTCAGCCAATCAATGTTACGCTGGAGCGGATGGATGCGAGGTTGCAGAAGGAGTGGGGGCCTTTCTACTGGATGGCTGCAATGGCAATACTGAGCACTATGCGCACGTGATGCGGTTGCGTGCCCACCCGCCCCAGCCGTGTGCCGCCGGCGGAGCTCAACAAGCGCATCATGATGGACGCATTGATTGCAGTGGAATGCAGAGGAGTGCAGTGGAAAAGAGTGGAGAGCGCAGGCACAGGAGGTACAGCAGTACGGCGGGTATAAGAGTGGCACGCGCGGGGGCTGTGGCTGGCTGCCGCCGCCGCCGGTCGCTTTTGTTTCCGGGGCGGGCGGGGTGTCGCGCACCCAGCAGCCAGCGGCGGTTATGCACGTGCGTGGCACGTCGATCGGGCGGGCGCACACACGGCCGCGATTGAGGCAAGCAGCAGGGGGCCTGCTGCGCCTGCTGCTGCTGCATGCTGCGGCTGCTGCTAGCTGGCACGCAGCTGCTCACGGGACCCAGCAGGCGCGCGAGGCACCGTTGGTGATGAGGAGGAAAGGCGAGTCGAGCATGCTGTGCAAAACTCGTGCATGTGCGGACCTTCATGATGACGCATGGTTGCGCTGCTTCTGCGCTCTTATGTGCGGCGTACGGCAAGTAAGGCCCGATCGACATCATTCATGCGCCCAGTTACAATGGTAAATACGAACCGGCCCTCGCTTCCGTGACGTACGTTGCAACGTGTGTAGTTTATGATTGATGAGTGGGCGCGTGGTGCGTTTTCAGGTATGGCGCTCAATCTTGGGCCTGCTGAGCGGCTGTCCGTTGGCTGGATGCACCACGGGTACACGGCACGGCCGCTGTCACGCGCGCGGCAAGAGGAGCATACTTCGCACACGCATCAGCACGCATTCTTTGTTTGACATGGGCTGAGCGCATGTGCTCGCTCGGTCGCCAAGCGCACTCTGCTGTGCTGAGTGCTGCTGGGGAAACACGGGCCTAGTTTTGGGTTAGTTAGGGACGGGCCGGGTGGGGCGGGGAGTGCGTGCGTTTGCAGATGCATGATAATCGGAAGGCTGCTGCTGCTGGCGCGGCAACCTACCTGCCTGCTGCTGGGCGATCGCAATGGAACTACTGTTTACTTTGCAGGGCACCTTGCGCGCCCTTGATTGCGAACTCACTTCAAGAAAGACACTATCTAGCCATGCCGACGCGGCGGCGGCACAATCACTTAAATCAATGTATGAAGTGGGATTGCACGTATGCCTGCGTGCCCAGGGCTCAGGGTGGGTGGAATCACGCCATCACGCCATGTGGTCATTGACAGCGGCTGAGTCACGTACGCGCATGAACCCGGCCATGGGATGCAAGGCGGGGGCACGTGCTGAGGGCCGCCGCTGAGCGCGGCGCGCGAGCATTGCTGTGGAATAGACTATCCGCGGATATGCGCGGAAACGAATGTGTGGCCTGGCTTTGCGGGCGGCGGCGTGAAGGCGCGCGAATCATTGGAGCTGGATGGTGAAGACTGCCCCAAAGTGGATAGATTGTGAGCGCGGCGGGGATCGATCGAGCGATGGGGGCGGGCGGCGGGGTGCGGCACGCACGTCTTGTGTGACCGCGCGCGAGCGGCCTGCAGCAACGGATCGACTGTGAAATGGGTTCTTTTTCTACCGAAGCTCGATCGAGCTGCCAGAATGCTAGTGTCATGCCCCGTGTTAAGGGCCTGGCGCGTGTGGCCGCGCGCGTGTTGTCAGCGAGTGTGCGAATCTAGCGGGTGCTTTATTTCGGCTTTAATTGTTGATTGTGTGATCTGATCGTCTGGGCGGGGCGAGGGCGTAGAGGGCGATCCTTAACCGTATTCGTTCGTGGGAGAGGGTGGACAGTCGGACACCGGTCCTAGACCCCTGCATTCTGCGGGGGACGAGGGAGTAGTTTATTAGCGCGCGCGGTGCCACACTGGACCCTTGCTGCTGGACAGGCCCAGGCTGGGCAGGGCCCCACGCACGGTGCGGCCTCGGCCCCACATCGGCAAGGCTTGGCCCCACACAGCTTTGTGGCGCCGGTTGGTCGTACACGTAGGGGAGACAGAGCCGCAAATTGACACATGGCTGTGGGTGTGGGTTGGCGGTGTGCAAGCAAGGCATCAGGGTGGCGCAGGCTAGCCGCTGGCAGCTGGACGGCGCTACTTGACAAAGCAACCGGTGGGTTTTGGTTTAGTGGGTTTATTTGAGCACGCAAGTAAGGCATCAGGGCGGCTGTGCAGTCGGGGTTGCACGTGCAGGGGCATGTATGTGGCTGCTGGGCCTGACGCACGGGGATGTAGGGGTGAATGGGGATGGGACTAATGGGACATGTTTTGGCGGGCTGCTTAATTTGGGCGGCGGGGGAGGGGGAGGTGGCGTGCATAGCACAGGGGAAGTGGAAGCAGTGGGATTCGGGGCGGCTGTTGATTGGGACGGCGTTGCATTGGCCAATGCCATGGCGGCCAATGCCATGGCATTGGCCGCGAATCGAGCATTCGAGTGTGTGTGGGGGGTTTCCTGCTGGCGGACGGGCACTTGTGCCCACTCCAGCAGCAGTGTGGCCGAGGGACGAATGGCTGAGGGCGTGAGCGCGCGTGGCGTTTTCACGGCTTGTGGGAGAGGCAGCCGGCGGCGGTGTTGTGGCGGCGGGGTAGCATTAGAGGTTTCGCAGATCGGATCTATCGCGCTTCAAATGGGGTGTACAGTCGGTGTGTGGGCAACCAACTAACGTCATGAGAGGGGGGGCGCAAGTAAAGCTCTGCGCGCAGTGTAATAAGGGACTCTGTTAACAGTCTCCTCTTGTGCGGTTAGCGCGGTATCAGTGCCGTCCTGTCACGTTGACCGCACACGCGTGCCTGCCCTCGGCCGCTAGCTACCTTCATGCAAAGTCTGCTGGCGCTGGACAGGACAGGCCCATGCCCAGTGGGGTAGGACAGCTAGGGTGGACAGGACAGGCCCAGGCTGGGCTGAGACAGCTAGCATTGACGGCGGCGCGCAGCGCCAGCGCCCCATCCAGCGCACCCAGCGGCCAGCTAGCGTGCTCCATTGCGGTGGTGGCCCATCCGGGGCGCGCACAGCGCCCATGCCGCCCATGCACCTACTTGTAAGCCAGCTCGGTCGCCCCCAGCCGCAGTAGCGCCGCGCTTGGGGGTAGGTATCGCCGATGACGGTGAGTCCACGCACCCGCCGCTCCACACGCGCACGCTCACAGCAGATGGGCGGTGTAGTGGAGGGTGAGAGCCTGAGAGGGCTCGATGTCGGGGTCTACGCACCCGCACGTGCACGCCCTTGACGCGGCGGTGGTCTAACACCACATACACGACCTGCAGGTGGGGGGGGGGGGCGGATGGCGGGTGCGGGACGGCGGGCGGGTGGCTGGGGGCGCGGGTGGCTGGGGGTGCGAGTGGCGGGTAGCTGGGGCGCGGGTGGCTGGGGGTGCGGGTGACGGGTAGCTGGGGTGCGGGTGGCGGGTGGCAGGGGGTGCGGCGGTGAAGGTGGAGAGAAAGCGGAGGCTGGACTGGTCCGGAGTCACAGGACACGGCTGGACAGGACAGACAGCAGCCGGACACGGTTGGACAGGACGGAGCCTTGGCCCCCAAGTATGGCCTTAGCCAGTCATGGAGCCTTTAGCGCCTGCTGTCTGATCAGCAGCACCTCATACTTTGAAACGCGCACCTGCTCCTAACGCATGTGCAGTCCATAAACCCGGTAACCCCGCATGCGTAATCCACGTACGGTCGGGCTTCCTTCTTATGCAGAAGCCACACACACAGCCCACGCCCGCGCCCACGCCCACGCCCACGCGGCCACGCACCTTGTATGGCGGTGGAGCTCCGCGTCAACGGCCGCGCGCTGGTGTGCTGCCGCCGTCACCGTCGCCGCGACCGAGCTGGACAGGCTGGACAAGCGCACTAGCGCAGGGTGGGCAGGGCAAGCACAGGTAGGGTGGACAGGACGAGCCCGGAGGCCCGGCCGGGCTTCATGTGGATCATGTGGACAGGGCATCATGGATTGATTGAGGACTGGGCGACGGCGTGAATTGTTGCCGGGGTCGGGGCCGGGCTGGGGCCGGGGCCGGGGCCCGGGGGCCGGGGCCGGGGCCGGGGCCGGGGCCGGGGCCGGGGGCCGGGGCCGGGGCCGGGGCCGGGGCCGGGGCCGGGGCCGGGGCCGGGGGGCTCGGGGCCGGGGCCGGCGCGCATGCGCGGGGCTGGATCCATTGCTGCTGACGGGCTGCGTGGCTGCTCGGCTGAATTCTCTGACTGTAGCTGCAAACAGTAAACCGTGTTTTACCGTGCTAGCACACACTCCTGCCACAAATGAAAATTCGACGTGC